>JAJJMB010003897.1:589170-649627 GCA_023531105.1 Papaver atlanticum
GTGCTAAAATTCGAAAATTGAGTATATTCGGAGGTTAAAGTAACACACTTTACTACCGATTATGGTAGTACCAAAGTTCGAAAATTTTAGGATTTTGACAAAATCTCATTTTGGGGCCAATATACAGTCGGAAGTTAAATTTACTACCGATTATGGTAGTACTAAAATTCGAAAATTGAATACATTCGGAGGTTAAAGTAACACACTTTACTACCGATTGTGGAAGGGCAATTTTACCATTACGAAATACGCGAGATAAGGGCTAGCTTCAATTTACGTTTGGGTGACCCCTAAAAATGCTACGAAAATTTACCCCTTTGCATTTCTATTAGTTACTGATTTTTTTTTGGCAGATAACATGGCATGAGTTTCCGTTTGTGTGGATATTTTCAATATTGATTTCTCATGTTTGGCAGATAACATGGCATGAGTTTCCGTTTGCGTGGATATTTTCAATATTGATTTCTCAAGATAAGATTATGGACGGATTTACCGACTCTGGCTATGTAGAAGTAACCTGCTTCGATTCGTGTGGATTTACACCACAGCATCCTATTAAGATAAACACAGCACGTGGCTATTGCTCATTGGCCATAGACATGTGTTTTGGATAAGATAACATTTGAACCTTCAAACCCTGCACCACCTTTCATTCTGTTTTTCCCAACTCTTTTATACTGAACTCAATACTTGTTTGGGTGTGACATTAAAACACTGCAGTGTTAGGGCAAATAGACCGAGTGAAAGAGATCAGAGATTCAGTGAGATAGTTAAGAAGAAATCAGATGGCTTCACTCACCATGACAACCGTATCCTTATCAGGGATAAACCTATCCGGGAAACAATCAGTCAATAGCCGGCGTGGACTCATCGTTGCAAAGGCATCCAATGCTAGTGAAGCTGTGCCAGCAAATTTGAGTTACAATAGTAATGCTAGCGATAGCAACAAAGAAAGCAAAAACGCAAGAAGGGAGATAATGTTGGCAGCTGCAGCTGCTGCTGTTTGTTCCCTTGCTGGAGTTGCGTTTGCCGACGAGCCTAAGAATGGGAGCGCAGAAGCCAAGAAGGCATACGCACCAATCTGTGTTACCATGCCAACTGCTCGCGTTTGTCGCGGCTAAATATGAGTTTATTACACATTCTTAATCTGTACCAAGGGGGAATGTATGTAGATTTACAATGTTCTTATATTTATGCAACTCTATCTCTTTGAACTGGTGAAACAAAGGCTTTTTAATGTTGTTAATTAGTAAAGTAGATGGCTTTAAAATAAACCAACCAATAAACCCATAAACTGTTAAAAATAGTCTAAAGAAGGTCTGTATAGGTTGGATCAGTAGTAAATTTACACAGAACATTGAAGATCAATTGTGGAAGGACAATAGTCCCACATTGTTAATATCCCCTTAATTAACTTAACAGCGCGTTCGGTTCAGAGAATTCAACACCTAGGAATGAATTCCTTAATCAAAAAAATGTTGTATGTTTGAGTTAATTGAATTCTAGGATAATCCAAATTTACAGTATCACTTACATACCCTTATACTTTGAAATCCCAATTCCTAAATTAAAACGGTTTCAAAAATCCAAAATTCATTGCATTAATTCCAAACCAGTTATTCCATGGATCATTTAAAAGTCATTATGAAGTAATTAAAATTAGTTTGTACCGTGTGAAAACGTCTCCATTATACTTTTTCATCTTCTTCCTTCTTCATATATTCATGGCTTCTTTTACAACAGGGGTTTTACAAACAAACTCGTCCAAATGCTGAATCTATTGTCAAACAAGTCTTGAGAAATGCCATGATTAAAAAACTCACAGTTGCTACTTTGTTAATGTAAGAATCACTTTCACTTTCTTTATTGTTTTTTAATTTTTTGTTCTGTTAAATGCTCTGTTTTTTTGGTGTAAAACAGGGGTGTGGTGCATCTCTGGTACTCGAGGATACCCCAATAGTTCTTGGTGAAAAACTATATCTTTCTATTATTATAACGAGATCGTCGATGAAATTAAGGAGTTAAAGAAACACTGTCCAAATGTTGTTTCTAGTCTGATAATCTCTCGTTCCTTGGTCCAGGGCTCGAAAATGGAGTTCCACGAATGTTTGAAATGTCGGTCAATAGTTTTGATAGGAGGGGCAATTTTGATATTTTCCACTCTCCCATCGATGTAATTGAAAATGCACATTTTCACGGAATTGGATTCCGTGAAAATTGGATTCTGGGTTTTAGTAGGATGTTCGGTTCAAGGAATTGCGCCGATTCCATGTGAATTGAATTCTTGGGCGTTGAATTCCCTGAAACGAACATGCTGTAAATATAATATGGAAGGGCCTCTTCATTCATTGCTAATTAGTTTTGAGTTGGATGTCCACAGATTTTAACATGGTATCAGAGCAAGGCCCGTACGCGGGGTGTAAGCCCGATTTTGGCCATTATTTAATCCGTGACCGAATTTGTCACTTGTGCACCCATGACCCGACTTTGGTCATTATCATCATTACTCCCGTAGGTCCACGTGTTAGGAGGAGTTACTGGCCTTATACGTGAGGGGGCGTGTGGAAGGACAGAATTTATCACTTGTGCACCCATGACTCGGCCTAATACGTGAGGGGGCGTGTGGAAGGACATAATTTATCATTTGTGCACCCATGACCCGATTTTGGTCATTATCATCATTACGCCTTCGGCCTTACACGTGAGGGGGCGTGTAGAAGGACAATAATCCCACATTGCTAATATCCCCTTATCCCCTTAATTAATTTGCCAATTTAAAGCAAATCATAAATTTTGAACAAAAACTAAAACGTTACAGCAAATCATTAATGTATTATCACAACAATTTTCACATGTATTTCTTCTCATTCAGGGGCATTTTGGAAAAACCTTCCCCAATTGATTTGACGTTGTTGCATAATGTTTTTGCTCGAGTTCCTCCAGCCCGTACAAGGTTAATATCTTGTAGCACAACAGCACTACAAGGAAAACTTTTACTACAATCAAACTTCACTGCTACAGCTGTATCACTTGTTCCTTGAATATTCTTGTACACCACACTTGATACATGTACAGCTGATTCCTGAAAAGAGAATATAAGATTTTACATTTGGAGGAGGGTGTTAGCTGATAATATTGTTACCAAAGTACATGTGATTGTAAGAGATACCTTCTCATTGCAGGGATCGGCCTGATCACAATAGTTCTGGTTTATGATTATAGGGTTGGTCACATTTTGCATTAAAATGTTTTGAAAGATGATGTTGTTTGCCTTCCCTTTTCCTCCCTGCAAAACAAATTAAATGAAAGAATGAAACAACAAGTGCAAAACTATTGGCACAATCTTGATAAAGGTTCCCATCGTTCTGTATTTGCTCTGCTCGTTCAAGTTTCTAGCTCAACCGTTGTACATAGTTGCAAAAGCATACACATCTATCTGAACACTAAATAGTTTTTTTTAGATATGAGTTACCTGCCATGTCTTGATCCTGACTCCGTTAGTGGTTCCTGTAAGTCTTGCTGTATCTACTAATATATTTGAAACATGAGCCTCAATTTACCAGCTCCTGAACTTCCAATACTAAACGTAATAAACCAAAAAAAAAAAAAAAGAAGTAGAAGGGAAATATAAGAATTAGAACATGCAAAATGTCAAGAAACTAATTAGGACTGTTTTCGGTGCAAATTGTTATGCAAATATTAGGTTAGAATTTGGGTATATATGTAGAACCTGATTCCATGTCCTGGTCCACATGTTATGCCCGAGGCATGAATTAGACCCACTTACTATAGATATACAATCATCACCTTCACCAACAAACAATAAAAATGGAAGTACCAGCAAGCATCAGAATCATAAAAAAAATAAACGCAATGAATAAACAAATTAAAGTCACAATGTTAATTGTGTCAAAGAAATGAACATTTGTACGTATTTTAACCAGAAGATACTAGAACATTTGTTTGTGCTCTCCACTGATAGAGAGATCGACATCAGTAGATAGAACTTAAACATGCCGCAGACAAGGCTGCAAACATAAGCAAGTGCTCCGTGCGACCTACACTTATACTGTTTAAACCAAGACGTAATTAGCTTCTACTTACTATGTTACCTGTTCTTATAATGCAGTTCCGTATTTGCATTCTCCGGGTGTTACCAACATGAATCCCATCTGTGTTCGGACTTAATCGTGGCGCAGAAATCAAAAGATTGATAGCTTCAACATCCAAACATTTCTTAAAAGATGTATGTATTTATTGTGAATCTCTGATTCTTAAGTTCTTTACCCTCAAATTTTGGCATTGGTAGAAGGTTAAGGCCTAAGAAATTATAAAAATAAACTGAATTAATTAATAATAAATAAACTAATAACATACATGTGTAGAGTGCGGAATACAGGGTTGTTGCTTCTACAACTGTTGAACTGGTTCATAGCCATCAGTTTATACCGCAAAGTTGATATATATATATATATACTTTTCTCAAGGTAACCCTTGAATGTTGTGATTATGCAAGAGCTGTCCCGTATGAAGCATACGTGGTCCAGTTTTGCATGAGAGGCGAATGCAAATATTCAAATTTGCACTTTGTTTGAGACAAGTCTCTCATTGCATGCGATCTGCCATATCTCTATCACTAATGAAAAGGTCGACATTTTAACTAACCCCGTTCCTCCGTCTATTTCTTATGTCAGCAAGGCTATGTAACTACTTAACACTTATATATACTGTTATAATTACAGGGCATCCCATCTGCTAAGCAATTGGGGTAATCATCTACCACACATATAGTTATGTACAGTTGGTGCAGTGACGCAGGGCTGCAAATCCACATAAAACAAACAAAAGTAATCAGTAACATAATACTGATATTCGAACTTCGTTACCCTGCCATTCATGAATAAGTACTTACGCGAGATTTATCAATTTTGCACGAATTTTTCCACCAAATGCCATTAAAAGTCCCCCCTCCTTCAATTTTCAAGTTTTGAACATTCTGGAAAAGTATCCAGTGTCTACTGTCTCTTCTGTAATCGGCTCGATCAGCAGAAGCTTCAATGGTTCCATAGACCTGTAAAGAATTACATATACGCAGATTAATGACATGTTAACTTTTTGTCTTCTTTACCGATTAAAAAAAAAAAAAACTTTGCGTCTTCGTGATACTTTATCGGCATAAATACTGGTACAGCCTTAGAAGATGAGGCAAAAGTACTAGATACCCAATTTCCTAGTTGGGCCGACCGAGCGAAGCGAGAAAGAATTTTTATATGACAACTTTTTTTTTTGTAAATAGTAAGTGATTAATTGATAATTTTTTTTTAAATAAACCAAAAATGCCCCTCTTATAGCTGGAATTTTTGTCAAATTGACACCAAGGTCGCGGGATAGAATCCCGGCCACCAAAAAGTTTTTAGTTTTTTTTCCCTTCTTCTTCCTTTCAACCTCCGTCGAATTTTAAGTTTTTCTTTTTTCTTCTTCTTCTCCTCTCTGAACTTATGGTGATTTTGGTTCGAGTTTGAGAAGATGATTTCGAGTTCGAGAACGCAAAGAAAGGATGGGTTTTACCCGAATTGGATGTTGCAGCAGTTAAATGTGATGAACGGAGAGTGTTTTGGTCTGTGTTAGGTTTGAAATTGAATTAGAATCGAGAGAAAAAGGGGAGCCACTGTTAATGGAGAAAACGAGAGCATTCAGAGAGAGAAATCGAGAAGATGAAGAAGAGAGATCTGCCACAGATGGAGAATGGGTTTGTGTTTGAATCACTTGATTTGGAAGAAGAAACCAGAGAAGAAATTGATGGTGATGTTCTCAGTTGATGAAGAAGATGAAGAGGTTTAGATGAATGTTAGGACAGGGGTTAATGGGTTCTCGAATTCAAGCAATAAAGGTGATATATTGGGGAAGAACTGTGAGTTTAGTGTTCTGAAATTGCAATTAGGGTTTCGAATTTGATTCGAGTTGATGATGGCCGCTATTGTGAATTGAGTTAGCTGTTGGTCTTGAAATTAAAGACATATGAGATCTGGTGTTGATTTGAAGGGGTAGGTCATGGATTTGAAGATGTGGTAGTTGGTTCTGGTGATGGGTTGTAGCTGAAGTTGCAGTTACAGAGATGGGGTTTTGGACAGTGACTTGAGCAAGTGGTGAAATTATAGTTGACAGTGATGCAGCTGCAGTTGGAAATGGAATGCTTTGCTGTTGCTGTGTATGGCTCAGGTTGTGAGAGTTCAAGACAGAAATTGAAGGTGATGGTACTGGACTCAACAGTAGATGGAGTTGGCCTTGCAGGAATTTTGATGCTGAGTCAAGTGGTGATTGAGTTGGTCTTGTAGCTGAGTGCAGAAGACTGAAGGGTTTGATGGTGCTGTGATAATAGGTTGTGCAGGCATGAAGCTACAGGTGCTGTTGGCACCAAGTCAGAATTTCAGTTCTGGTGGAGATACTGCAATACAGTAAATGACAAGAGCTGGTTGTGAGGTTGTATGCAAGGGACTGAAGTTGGTGATTTTGGTGTGTTGGTTGGTCTGAGGAGTATGAGAGTAGAAAATTGATTCATAATTGGTATCACTTTCAGGTGTTCTCCCATGCTGTGTCCTACTTGTTGGTCTTTTTGTCATCCCAGAGTCTCCTAGATGGCTGGTATGTAGCTTAATACATATTTTTCTGTTTACGGAAATTCAGAAAGGATGATATTAACTTATAGAAAAACTCCGATGACAGGATTACCTAAACTAGAAAGTTCGATGTGATGAGAATTGAACATGTAAAGTTTTCCATGACAGGATTACCTACAAACTCTTGAACACCTACCAAAAGCACAAATACTTGATTTGTTTCAGAGGAGACACTTGGTTTCTCTCATTGTAAGCCTTATATGTTTTCGCCCATTCATCTGTAATGAATTAGTACCACTTGCTTATAAAAAAAATAAAAAATTAGTACCACTTGTGTTATCCACTATGTAACGACTACGGTAATCAGGTTGGCGTTGGGTTAATAGTGTTTCAACTTTCAACAATTTGGAGTAATCAATGAAATCTGTTTTTATGTAAGCCACATATTTTGAGGCTACAGGTAAAGTCTTTGTAGTTCTATATAAAATTCATTTCCTGTATCGGTTAAATATTAATTAACAAAATCTTTTTTAATGTTAACTTCAGGATTCCTTTCTGCATTAGGAACAGTTTTCTACGCCTGTATTCAGGTAGGTTCCAACTCCCGCTGTGAATTCTGAAACCCAATTATCTATTTCAATATAAAGTTTAATAAATGATATTTTGTAGGTTCCGATAACCGGATTAGGAGCATTATTAATGGATAAAGCTGGAAGAAGACCTCTTCTATTTGTAAGTGTCAACAATATAGCAAGTCCTTCTTGGGTTCTAAGAACCAAAACTTTGGAAGTATATAACTCCGTCCTAGTGAGCATTTCAGGTGTCCGCATCAGCATTGCTCGTAGGTTGCCTTTTACTTGCAACTTCTTTTTACATGCAGGTAGTGTTCCAATCCTTTCATGACCTACATAACTTTCTGCTATTAAAGTGTATTTTTATAAACCAATCTTCTGTTTACAGGACCATGAAATATTTCTTGAAGCAGTACCCACACTGGCTCTCACCGGCGTACTGGTTAGCAAGAAAATAATCGTTGTCTCTGTATAAATGAAATCTTTGTTTCCTTTCACAATTGATGTTCATAGCTTATGCTGCATTCTGATCAGACTTACGTTGGTTCGTTCTCCATGGGCATGGGTGCAGTTCCTTGGGTTATAATGTCTGAGGTATTTGTATTTGTAAGCTTGTTTTACATGGCGATATTTCAGAATCGTAACTGAAGATCGACTCTCTCTTTCAGGTATTCCCACTTAATATAAAGGGAACAACAGGAAGTTTGGTTACATTGGTGAATTTGTTTGGGTCATGGGTAGTTTCATTTACATTCAACTTCCTCATGAGCTGGAGTTCTTATGGTAAGTAAAAACTCGCTTATTGTTCGTCTAAGAAAATCTAGTCAGTTCATAATGGTCCGGCTGATTTTGTATAAGAAAAATCCGACTTACTACTCACTTCATAATTTACAGGTACATTTCTACTCTATGCAGCAGTTAATCTATTAGCAATTCTATTTATTGCGAAGATGGTGCCAGAAACTAAAGGCCGGACTCTAGAAGAAATTCAAGCTTCCATGAACGGGTCATAGAAATGCACTAAAGCAACGGGTTTTAGTATCAATGTTTCATGAGTCATTGCAATTGTCCAATATCTCTGTTTAAGCTAGAATTGTTACTGTGAAAAGAAATAAATACTGTGAAAACCAGGATTGAAGTTGTGCGTTGTTGTATTCCTGTAAAAGACATCTTTTAGAGTTTGATGTTGAGTCTTAGATCTAAGCAAGAAGTAGAAAAAGATAGAGCTCGAAACGATTACGGAGGCACCAACTGTTTGAAATTTTAGAAATTTCTTTAATCTCTTTACAAAAATATGTTATCTTTGTTTGAACATTTCTTTGTTTTACAATTTCGCTTTACAAATTTACAAATCCGACTCGGTACCATTATAGCGGAACTAAATTACGAGTACAAAATTTAGTTTTACATCAATTTCTTCGGTCGGCCCTCCCACCGTGGCAACGGTTGTACTAGTACATTCAGCGACATGGTATATGTCAAAATTATATGGTTCAATTATTTCTTCATTTTATTGCGTGTTGGTGAGTATTAGAACTTTAACTCAATAAGTAATATCACAGGCATTAGCATCATTGTAATCGGAGACTTGCAAGGACCGGAGAATTTGATTGGTTTAAGAAGATATCTCTTGTTCGAAGGAACCAAAATTAGAACTGCTCCCGTCGAGGATGAACAGGCTTCCTTCCAAGATTTTTCAAATACCTATACATGCATATTCAACCGGAATTGAAATAATAAGCTTAGCAAAATAAAATTAAGGGTAAATTAATTGATCCTATTTTCGAATCTAATAATTCATCTTTCTTGTGTCGCTATACCTCGGTAGCATCTGTTCTGCCGCCATTACGGTTAGCTCTGAAATCGTCTACATTAATCACTCCAACAGAAGATGAAGGACTACTAATTTTATTAGAGCTGAATTCATCATCTGGAGCAAGTTCATCATCGTAGCTGGACAATCTGTTATCGTCAGCAAGTTCATTAGCAGTAAAGAAGTAGTCCCGATTTAGTTCGCCAACGATCTCGAGGCATGTAGGATATGCATGATTATAAACAGACGAGGTCTCATCATCAATATCATACTCCCTCCGTCCCTATTATTATATAGGCGGATTTTGCAAAATCTCTTAGATTAAGAAATTATCTTGATTTCTTAAATATCCATCCGCTTTCCTGTTTTAACCTTTGTCTTACTCTCAACACAATTATCAATATACAATAAATAAGAACATATATAAGAAAAACCCATCTTGGATTTGGTATTCCGCCTATCTAGTAGGACTATAAAAAATAAAAACTCCGCCTATATACGGAGGGAGTAATAAATAGTGCTGTAAAGCGGGTCCTCTAAACTGCTGCCATAACAGGAGTGATAAGAAAACACCAAAATGATGACAAGTTGGAGCATAGTGCCCATTTATTGCTGATGATCAAACAATTATGTGGCTTTGTTATTGCATGAATCAATCAATTTAAAAATGTGATTGCAAAGACGAAGACTGCATGGAAAGATATGTGACGAGGGGAGAGAGAAAAATGACTTACTCAATCATATCGGTCTTCATGCGACATAGAGGTATGGATTAGTTAGATATTCTTCATGCGACATAGAGGTATGGATTAGTTAGATATATAAGAGATTGCTGAGAAGAGAGGAAGTCTATTATAATTAGCTGCGCAGGTAGATTTCTAGCTACAAAACGTACTTCTATCTCTTTCCTTCTCTCTCTCTGACAGATAGAAGCAGTTCATTTGTTATTATTTTAGTGTTATTAATTAGAAGCCGTTCTGGTTGATTTCGCAAAAAAAAGCATGAACTTGCGGATTTGTATAATAAATATTGTTCATACGATATACATGTGCTACGATATACCTGTGTCTTTATATGTATACGAGTCGTGCTGTGACGAGGGTACAGCTTCCGTAAGTGTGCACTTCCGAGCCGTTGGATATCAGATCTTAAATATGTGCACTCGTGAGGAAACTTGTAGAAAATAAATATATTTTCGTGATTTTTATTATTTTTCTTATTTTTTCATGTCCCCATATTTTATATTTTTTGCTCATTAGTCCCTCCAAATAAGAGAATTTATTTTGGCAAGCGATATCAATTTATCTAGGTGACGGGAGCTTGGATGATTAATTTAGAAGAAGAAGAAACTGGTCTGTACACCCTCATCAAAAATTATCCTGCCCAGATTTGGTGCTTCTTCATCTCCAAAGCTAAAAATTATTATTTTAGCTGGCTTTCTCAACTCTGTTTTAAACCTATTTAAAGGTTGGTTGCAGAACACTTCAACTCTTCTTGCTGCTAGTTTAGAAGAGAGTTCTTGTTAATTGGCGATTTCCTGCTGCTGTTATACTTTCTTTTTCTTTTTCTCATTTAACATTTGAACAAGTTTAGTACCAACAAAAAGAACCAAAAACTCCACATCTTTCTTTTTATACAGTTCGAGGATCCTGTAACGGAGGTTTTAAAAATTGATATGAGGAATCATTTGAGAGTACTGGATCAATTACCCCAATACGTTTGATACACAAGGGACAATTGGTTAGGTCCGAAGGAGCGTTTTGTCTCTGCTTGGACGAAAAAGGTAAAGCAATACCGTTGCACGACGACAAAAACTGTTGAGATCGAGAACAAGTAGGATGCTTGGATATCAGTCTCTACTCTGCAGCCAAACTTAACCTTTCATTATACTAGTTCCTTGGAGCGATGAATAACCACAAAAGTGAAACGCCCACTAACCACTAAGGTCATGGTATAAAATCTCAGCCTTTAGCACCTGCAACATTCACTTTTTTGTACAAGACAATGAAAAAACTCACAAATGGAAACTGTATTTTATGCATTTCAAGAGAGGAACTAAATTAAAATAAATATTTGTGTTTAATCTCAACAAAGTTCAAAAATCTTATTTCATCGATCTAAATGTATATGTCCAATAAAAAGAAAAATACTCAAAATTAAATAATGCTCATAACTTCCGCCCTCAAAATTTCCAGCAGCAGATTTGTTTCCCCCTGCAAAAAATAAAACAGAATCCAAGTTAGTAATTTAAAAGCTAAAACAATCCAATCTTAAATTAAGTTGAGTTATTTACCTATACATAGTTAGAATCATCCGAATTTTGATCAAAATCAATATTATCACTCGGAAGGTGATATTCTTCAGACTCGTGATCAGACTCGCACTCACTGCTAAGACTACAGAGATGTTAGAAACTAAAATTTAGCATGTACATCGAACATGGTATATATGCATTAGAAACATACTTGTAAACATAGTTTTTATCCTCATGATTCTTTGCCTGACTACCCTGAATCGCTTCTGCATAAGAAAAGCATAAATAAGAAAAGTTAAACAGAAAACAAGTTAACCAAGTCGTTACATAATATAATGCAAAGATACGTACTTGCGATGGCGTGTACCTGGCAAAAAGTTGCGAATACTGCATGCTATAGCCGATTCTTGATCCGTTAGTATAACCTTAGGTTGCTTACCATGCATTGATTTCATCCACGTTTTCATAACCCAATCAAACGATTCTTCTGTTTCCGAATGAAGTAAGGCACCGCCAAACAGAATAGTTTGGTAATGATGATTGATTCCTACAATAGGAACAAATGGCATGCCGTACCTGTTTGTACAATATTTTGAACTCCTCCGGATTCGAGCCCCAAAAAATTCATCGCAAGATTCGTCTTTATTCCTGCCAATCTTATGTTATCAATAATTTTTTCATGACCTTCACTAATGTGTCTTTGTGATCTAAGCTTATGCATCTTCTTCGGAGATACAAGGATATGGTTATGTTCTTCTACGACAACTGTCACAACCCATTTATCTGTCTTTTTCCTTATAATCGTATGTGCCTTACATCCTGTTCTAGTATCAACTTGTTTTTTCTTTTGTTCTTCAAAGGGCTTAGCTCTAGGATCACGCTTACCTTCAAGGGAGCAACAATAAGTACGCCCTATTACTGTCTTATCTTTTCGTGATAAACTAGTAGAATGTTTTCGGACGCTAAACCCAAGTTTCGCTGCATAACGATTATAAAAGGCATATGCATTATCTTGTGATTCAAACTCCATCCCTACATATGGGCGAAACTCATTCATCTCATTCTCGAGGAAGCTTTTGCAATCGACTTCATCTATCTTGTCCTCACAGTGGCCGTGTTCATCTATCCCAGTAGATTTCCAATCGTATTCTTTCTCAAGGTGATCTAAATATAGATTACAAAATTAATTTAAGAGTTAGTCCAGATACTCGCAACATATGCCAACCATATACTCGATATAGCTGATGATATAAGATTTTGATCAACTGCCACAGTAAAACCTAATAATATAAAGGGATATTTAATATACAAAGAGTAAAGAAATAGATGTGCCGTTAATATAAGACGTTTTCTCCGCTTGATTAATCCCCTCAAAGTCATCATGATCCAAGTTGATCAAGTTTTCTTCCATGTGGGAAAGAAAATGGTGTTGCGCTAGGTTTTCAGAAAGCAAGTAAAAATAATAGTAGTAGTTTATTTTACGAGCTAACAAATCAGCGATTTACTAGAAGGATTTTAGAATAAATAACATGGAATTTAGGGACATGAAAAAATAAGAAAAATAATAAATATCACGAAAATATATTTATTTTCTAAAAGTTTCCTCGGGGAGTGCACATATCTAGGATCTGATAGCCAACGGCTCGGAGGTGCACCCTTACGGAAGCTCGTCACAGCACGACTCTATGTACACATAGGCAGCATATAGGACCTGTATATCAACACCCTTTACATCAAATATAGTAAAACTTCGTTAAATTAATCTGCAATAAATTAATAACTTCGTTAAAATAATATTTTTTGTCAGTCCCAATTTGGACCAGTGTGCTAAATTAATAACCCCGCTAAATTTATAGGATAATAAAATTTTAAGTTTCCAATAGGACCTAACTAATATATAAATTAATAATCAATATAATAACACTACATTACGGTGTCTTATTAGAATAGGAATTCAAAGTTGTTTGTTTCTTGGTCACAATTGTATAATATTGACTTCATCTCTAAGTTTTTGTAGTCCCTTGAGAAATTTCAAAGTAATTTTGTTATGTTGTTCTTCTTATTTTATGAACTTTTAACATATAATATGCAATATAGAACTAGAAAATAAAATTCTAGATATTTGTTATTATAAGAAAATATCCACACTTATTTTTGAAATTGAAATTTAGTATGTTTCGATATATTAATAATATTATTAATTTATTACCAAATTGATAGAAATCAACGGTGCCAAAAGTTTTATCCACGTTTTACTGTATTGGAAATCGCCCACAAAGTACACACTCTTTTGTCAGCCTATTTTCCAGATTCAACCTCACCTGGACTTCATCCAACCATAAAATATGATTTGCACTATTTTCTTATATACGTATTTAAGCATTTAAAGCAAAATCCGAAATTCTTTTTGTTTTCTTCCATCGTACAAAATGCTTTCACTATTTATTTATAGGTAAACAAGGATCTCAATTTGATTTTGTCGTTAAATCCTATTTAATAAGACATATAAAATACCGAGTTTATTTAATAAGACATTGTATTAAATACCCTAGCTAGTTTGGGGTCTAGTGTGATTATTTGGGGCCTATGAATTTCTTCAACCAACCTAAAGAGAAGGATATGGGGTGTCTAAAATATGATAAAATACTAAATTATTTAAAGAAACCTTAATCTTTTAAAACAAATACAAATACAAAATCATAATCACTCAATTAACAAATACAAAAATCATTAATCAAAACTCAATTTTTTTCTTCAATTTCCATCAAAATCAAAACTAAAACTTAATCAATCACAAACGACAATTGAATTTTTTTTTATTTTTTTTTTGGGTTTTGAATAAAAACTCGAAAACAAACAATTCAATTGATTGAGTTAAATCCCTTTAATCATTTCCTTCTAAGAGGAACTCAACAATGATTTAACTCTACATCTTTGAAAAGCACTCATCAAATTTTCTAAAAATCAACCCAGAATCGGTTTATGTGTGCACTAGATTAGTCCGATTGTAGTTGATATTACAAGCAATCGGTTTATATTGTACACCTACATAAACCGATTCTAGGTTGATGTGATGAACATCAACCACAATCGGTTTACGCTAATGCACACATAAAACGATTCTGGGTTCAACTTCGGAATTGTAGAGATATCAAGAATTGGATTATTCGTGCGTCTATATAATCCGATTGTGACTGTTAACGACTATTTTATTTTTTTTTGAAATTATAGCCGTTGGTCCTTTGTGTATATAAAGAGGATAGCCTATTCTTTATCATAAACTACCTTATTCAAATAAATCTTTCTCCATTGTTAATTTTTTTTCATTTGAAGATGTCAAGTCCATCATCATAAACTACTAATTCAATCGAACACATACTTAGAAGATGCAAGCGAACAACCAAATCAATTGCGGCAATGGAAGAAGAGATATGCAAAAGAAGCGAACAAACAACTACAAACGCAACTTCGTCTTCATCACCTAACAAATATATTAATGTAATGGATGAAGTGTTAAGCAAACAAATAACTACAAAAGAAACCATATCATCGTCATCGGCTGCAACAAAATATGAAGAGACACTCAAGGCAAAAAAACGAGGTCAAGATCAGTTCCAACTAAGGGAAAGATTGAAGGATGTTGAGGAAGAGACCGAATGGGTTAAAAATTATTACATAGTCAAGGATCTTCCCAAAGAACATCAACATGAGAGTATATTTTGGCTCCAGGTATTATCGGGTCCTTTCGTAGGAAAGTTGAGCGATAAGCGCAAAAAACCATGCTATCAATATGATGCAGCCCACGTTTGTTCTAGATTCTGTCATATTAAGAAATTTTGCACCAAGTACAACGAGTTTCTTGCTAGGCACAGAGGTGACAGGTATGCGACACAGGATGCTTATACCAAGTGGAGGGGAGAGTCGTTTTATCATTTCGAAGCTGCATTGATAGTTGAAGCTCACACTAAGAAATAGAAAGTTTTTATTTTATGCAGTTAAAAGATCAATGTGGTAATCTAGAACCGAGCTAGTTTAAATTTTAAGAGTTTATGAAAAGCGGAAATGGTCCACAATCAGTTCATGTTAGATCATATGTAGTATGATTAACGAATTAAAAATTGTCTGTTTTCTGTAACTTTTTTTTTATCCATAATCGGATTACATTGTTGTCCATATAGACAGATTCTGAATGAATCCCAGATAAGTTTTGTTCAGAATCGGTTTATAATAATTCCAGCGTAAACCGATTCCTCTTTGAATTCAGAATCGGTTTATAGTAGTTCCAGTGTAAACCGATTCTGAAAAAGCTGCAGCTTACTACCTTCAAAATCGGACTTTAACAACGTATAAGAAGACCGATTATGTTACAAATTTCATGAGTCCAACATACCCAAAAAAGACAAATCAGTTTTATTCATTAAGCTTGGTTTAGTTTGCAACATACAATATATGAAAGCGACAAAATATAAGCATCCGATAGTTCAAGTTCTTAACAAAAGGAAAATACTCATTCCAACACTTGGAGACCCTTCATTTGATCCGGCCCAACCAATTCCTCCCACCGCCTCATGTTGGGCTCGTATTTTTTCAGCCATTCCTTGGTGAGCTCTGAGTCCTCATGAAACCTACACACCGGTGGTAATGAACAATCTTCACGTAGTCTAAGACCGATATAATGAATGTTGTTATGGTTGAATAAAACAATTCTCCTATCCTTAAGCGATTCATCCCAAATGGTGTATTTCAGTGCGTAAGTAAAATATGTTCCCTTACCAAATAGATGAACAACGCAACTCCACGTTTTCGCTAATAGATGACCACATAGAGGCATGCTCATCCAATAGTCTCGGGTAATTGGTCCATTCCCCTTTGGCCCTTGTACTCTAGCAACCATTTTATCAAATTTCACTTCTTTGTCTTTTCTTGTTTTTCATTCCTTCATCATCGATATGTAAAATTCCTTGTCTTCTTGTTGGCGTAAAGTCATCATCTTTCTAAAATATTGGCATTGGGTTAGGTTCTCTTCGTCTGCCAAACTTATATGGCGTATTTGTTCCAACGCAACGTGATAACCACAATTCCCATCCGCATCCACGTCGTCGGCATATAACACATAGGGCTTAATGATTTCAGGAAGTTTCGAATAATACTCCTCGAATATGGTGTAACACGTTCGATAGGGTCTACATCGTTCATCCCTAGGCGTGCTTCCATCACCAAGAGCGGCCCTTAGAGTCACCATAGAACCCATTTGTCTTGCTTGTCCCTTCCATGCACATATCCTTCATACTCGTGTTGTACTCGCTTGACTCTCTTGGGAAGGAATGACGAAATCGTTTGGCTCCTCGTGTATTGTAGGCGATTGACTTTCTTGATAAGGATTGATTGGATCCTCATGTTGTGAAGGAGCGATTGGATCATTTGAAAATACTACATGTGCGCTTGTCCCGCTTTATCCCTTCATTGGTCGACCCCTTTTCCACTTAGACGGTGCCTCATCATGCTCAATTTGTGAAGGAACGATTAGATCATTTGTATTTGCTTGTGCGCTACTTGTCCCACTTTCCCCCTTCTTTGGTTGACCCATTTTCTTTGGAACCGGCGCCTCTTCATATTTAGCGTCTTCATACTCATGTTGAGAAAAGTTTCTTTTGTTACTCATCAACGGGTTTCTTTGGGTACTCATTGAAACCTTAAAGTCTTTCCGTTCTTCCATCCTATCCATGTTGGTTGGTGGTCTACACATCGGCGGTAGCACCGTTGGTTCTCCAACCGGTACAATATATAGGGGTTAGCGGCGAGTTTCAAGTCGTACAACAAAACTTGTTGTGCCAAACCATAATTTTTTGCGAATTTCTTGATGATTTCTCTTCCAATTTCCGTGTCCACAAAGGATTCGAGATGTTCTTCGGTTGGGTGTGGTTTGAAAGTTAGTTGCTTCCAAAACGGGTCAATGATATCAAACGTAATTCCTTTTTCATACCTCGCAATCATGTGACGACACGGAAATCCCAAGGCCGTCATCGTCATACATGAACATACAATGCTCTTTCTCCCCATCTCGTTATCCACATAATATTTGTAATCCTTCATCATAGAAATGATTGCCCAGTGAGACACCCTATAGTTTAAACGACTAATCAACCAATGGTAATCCTTGTAGCTTGTGATGATTTTCATCATACTCTCTTCCATTTGCGTCGTTATCTTGACGATATCATCCTTGGTGTATTCATGGATGGCTTGTTGTACCGTAACCATACTATTTTGGCTTCCTCAGAGCAAGATCTTCAAACGTCCATGAGATCCTTCCGCGATACTTGTCGCTTCATTCTGATAATGCATATGTTGGTAGGTGTAAGCATAGACAAATTTTTCCTTGTACGGATCCAATAATTCCTTCAAGCAATAAACCACACATTTCTCGTAATCCTTCTTCCATAGCCCAATAAAACTCTCCAAATAAGATTCAAACTCGGCCACAGATATTGACTGTACCATTAAATCCCAATGATGTTGAAAATCCTTCCATAGTAACCCATTCGCTTCATACTTTGTTTTGCTTTTCTTCTTCTCCTCCGCTCGTTGTTCCGGAGTTAGTTTTTGAAGACGATCATCTTCGGCCTTTTAACGAGCGATAGCTTTTTGTGGCTATGGCTTTTGGATATGACCTCTAATATTGCATTGTATATGCCATATGCACAGAAAATGCTTAGCGTCCGGGAAAACCACCCCAATGACATTCATTAGTGCTTGGTCCATATCCGTTACTATGATCCTCGGAGTTTGACTTCCACAATATATCTCCTTCAAGGTCTCTAGCATCCAAGTAAAACTCACATCATTCTCTCAATCCATAAACCCCCATGCCACCGTGAAAGTTTGCTTTTCGGAAGTGTGGCAAGCAATGTTTAACAACGACATGTTGTACTTGTTGGTCTTGTACGTACAATCTATTAACAAAACTTGATAGAAGCATTGGGCCAAAGTGGACAAGTTATTCTTATCCTCCTCCTTAATCTTCCTAAGGATATCACTTGGTTTACACGCTTTCATCGACCTTAACGTTTCCAATTGATGTGGTTTCAACCACAAACGGCAGCGTGCCCAATAAGATATTTTGGATCATCATGATTATGACAACCATTCATCACTTTATAGAGATTGTATACCTTACCATTGGGTCTATTAACTATAATCTTAAACAGGCAACCAAACTTCTTTGATTTAGTAATGTATTCCCTTGTCGTCTTCTTCACGTACGGTCTGTCCTTTGCCCAGTGACTTTCTTGAATTCCACCTCTCTCACAAACAAGTTCCAAACGATCACAACTTGAACGATGGCCTAACACTAATGCGCATTTGATCTCTATGCCCTTGTCTATAAACCATTGCTTTGCATCATTCCTTTCTTTCCATCCCAAATCGGTGAAATAGTGGGCAAAGGCATCAAGACCCAGCAGAGATACGGGTTTGGGATGATCTTCGTCGAACGCCGCAACAATCTATAATATATATCGACAAGTTAAGGATTTATAATCGGTTTATGTGTCACAGTCGAGACAACCGATTGTGAGAAATCGGATTATATGTGCAATTATAAAGTCTGATTAAAGATTTAATGATTTCAGGGAAAAAATTTCAAGGTTCACAATTGGTTCACGTTGCATAACATGTAATCCGATTTTTGTCCTCATTTTTCCTGGGACATTTCGTCTTCACAATCGGATTACATATATATGTAAATGAACCGATTGTGAACTTCATGTATTTTACGTACATGAACATCCAAATGACGGAATCGGCATACGTACATCACCAACAAAAACCGATTTTCGTCACGTACCTATCGTGCCAAAAATTTACTACAATCGGATTATATGGTGATGAACAACAACCGATTATTGTACCCAATTTGGGGATTTTACCCAGAATCGGTTTAAGTGGTGCTATCGAATAAACCGATTCTGGGATTTTTTTTTTTGAATTTTTTCCCCTTTTTGGGTGATCGCGACGTGCAAATACATGTTTGTAGATCGTTACAACTCATACCTGTCTATTTGAAGCATTATCACCTTCTTCTTCCCGGCGATATTGTTTTTGTGCTTG
Source organism: Papaver atlanticum (assembly GCA_023531105.1). NCBI lineage: Eukaryota > Viridiplantae > Streptophyta > Magnoliopsida > Ranunculales > Papaveraceae > Papaver > Papaver atlanticum. The sequence goes on from JAJJMB010003897.1 coordinate 608,536, forward strand.
AATAATATCATCAAGCATTCTTTGGTTGACATGCTCTTCTTTATTCAACAAATAATCCAATTCGGTTGGATCGAAATCAAGATTATTTGATGCACCCACTTCTTCATCACTACCAGAGTCTTCATCGTCACTATAAATTTTCATTTTTGCTAAGAAAATCACAAACCCTAGTTTTTTCTTTTTATCCCTCTACTTCTTCTTTCCCTCCAAACCTTAGAAGAGGAAATGAATTTCTACTCTAATCCTAAGACTATAATCAAATTCAAACACTAATTTATTTAACCAATACTAACTTAATTAATCATTACTAATTAATAAGGGCATATTAGCTATTAACATAAATAGGTGGATAAGGGGTTTCTAGAGATTACTTCTTAATGACCCTTTTTGGTTTTTAGTCATATGCCCCAAATAATCATACTAGGCCCCAAATTAGCCAGGTTAAATACCGAGTTCATTAAAAGAGAACTAAATTATGCATGGATTGTTTTCATTCGTGGTTCTAAAAGAAAGAACATGCATACTAGTAATAGGTTATACATGAATTAAATACCAAGTTCATCAAAAGAGACTTAAATTATGCATGGATTGTTTTCATTCATGGTTCTAAAAGAAAAAACATGCATACTAGTATATGCCTTTTTATTCAATAAACAAATTTATTACGCATTAAATATACGTAATATTATAACTTTAACGAAATATATATAATTTGATAGCCTTTTGTACTCGTTACATAGTGTTTTAAACTTTCCAACGATATAACATCTACAAATATTCGTCTCACAGTTTGGAAGACAGTCATTTTTAAATTTTACAAATTTTATTATCCTCGAGGCATAATTAGGAACAATATCTAAAAGTATCCCTTTCTCCTCCTTACCTCAAGTATTGTATAATACTAAAAACTTAGCTATAAAACTTAACTATTATGAACGAGAAGGAGGGAGTATAATTTTATAAGTGTGCGTGCATTCGTTTACTACTTGTTCACGCACAACTAGAATGCCACTCGAGTAATCCTGCAACACCTATCTTCCTTTTGTGTGGCCTTTTTTCAATAAAGTTTAATTATATTTGAACAATCAGGGAAAGACGGGATAAATTAATGGTAATAAGAGAATGGCATTTGCGTGTACCTTTTCTTGCATGACCAAAGAGTTGCCGTAGTGTGTTTGAAATGGAAATATAGATGGAGATCAGGTATGGGTTAAGTTTGGAGCTAGATACTATTCGGTTTAATGATATAATTGGTAAGACTTTAGGAGTTAGGACGCTAACTAGTTCCAGATATATTTGATGAGAAACTGTGAACCATTTTATGTTTACCATAATTCATTTTCCATAATGGTGGTAAGTTAAAATTTCGGAATGCACCATAGTTACCAATTGACCAAGTTAACCTAGGGAAATTCAAATCATTGCTATATCATCGCATCATCACTCTTTTAAAACTCTAAGTCATACGAGACCTGACATCGGACGGTGAGCGTGACACCCCCTCATAACGCATGAGAAAAGAGCTTATTAGCACTTAATTGGACGTTAGTAACAGCGTCAGCATAACAGTGGGTAGATAATACTTCTGTCAGAGTCTAAACCTAACTAATTTGGTTACACTTTGTTTGCATCAAATACTTAACTTAACGTTAGTAATACCGTTTGCAGAACGATATGTGGACAATACTTTCGTCAAAATATAGACCTTATCACATAATCCTAAATCGACGTTGTTTTTTTTCCTATGACCCACATACTCTCTTCTCCACCACATTCATCCTCTTCGATAAGTTTCACAGAAGATCGATGTTGTTCTCTCCGTTCATGTTAACCATGGACTCTCTTAAACTATATCCATCTTCCGGTCTCTCCTCTTTCTTTTCCTCCTTCTCTTCCCTTTCTCTTTCCGGAACCATAATTTTTCCTTGCAGTTTGGTTATTTTATCTAATTGACTAACTTTTCTGTTTTGTTTGCTGCAGAGATTAATGTTGTTTGTTTAGCAATCTGTGCAACAAATCAATTTTACCAGGTATTATTCTTTTAATTGTGTTAATCGAAGGCTTAGAATTTGATTTTATATTTGTTATTGCCGAGCTACAACAAACCCTTCTACAAACTATTTATGCATGTTTTGCAGGGATTTATACCAGCTACTAATTTCCCGAGCTTTTCATTCTTTATCGTGTCTGTTTTATATTGATTTTTGATTGCAGTTCTGATAGAACCCAAGACGGGGATTTCTTTTGATGTCAAACTTCATAATATAATGGTGCAATTGGTGTTAGCTAAAAGTCCAACTAGTAATTTAATAGTTGAAGATGTTTGTGGTTAAAGAAATTTAGAAATAATTGATTTATTAATATTGTAAGAAATTCTTTCGAAGTGTTTGTTTAAATGCTTGAATGAAAGATTTTACTAAATATATGACCAGCCGAACTATCAAGCAGTATTGGTAAAATAAATGAGATCCAAATAGATAAGATGTAAGAATCGCTTTTCTGCATATGTTAGGCGTAATTAAACTATTCTGCATATGTTAGGCGTAATTAAACTATGGAAACTTATATGTAAAAGATATAGATGTGGCCCTATGATAAAAATTGCTTTGTACATCACATAACGCTAGGATTAGTTACAATAGATCCTTATAGCCTTGGGTAGAGGGGAATACTGTCCATTTGTTTTGAAATTACAGGAAAAATATGGTTCTACTGTTGATCAGTTTACTTGCTAATGTCCTATTTATATGGGAAGAGATTTTTTGCGCCGATCACAGATCTTATGTTGGAGATAAGAGATGAAATTCATATTCATCCATACTATGAAATTAATTGGAATAACGCTTGACATGCCTGCGCCTAAGGCATTTCAATTAATCACTTCACTAAATGATGAGATTGGCCATATAGAAATGCTATTTCATTTGCTTGTTTCACTTTGTTAGGTACCATGTTCGCAACATATATAAAAAAAGGCTATACATAAGGAAAATTGAGAACTAACAACAACTAAACATCATTATACTCATGAGTTAGGTATGGTATAAATATATCAGGAGGATATTACTAAGGATACGAAATCAGATGCCACATATCCAACTGCACTTTGAATAGAAAATAATGATATAGCATTGGCCACAATCTTACCAACCTAAAGTAACCGACTTATGGCTAACCATTGTTGTCCATTCGAACATTGACAACTTTCTAAATGTACTATATTATGTCCAGCGGTACAACTGTGCTAAAATCTTTGATGTGCTAAGATTCATGTTGAAACTTTCTTTTATTGCAGATGAATACACAAGAAGAGCTAACAAATCTGACATGAGAAAATAAGATTTTCTGGAGATTTGATTCAAACCTAGGTTAGGATTAAGGTTAAAGATTCTTAAAAATGGGTTTTTTTTTGTGATACCAATGTAGTAAATATTGGTCATACCAGCCGATAATATCAGAATTTATCGTGTATCGCCTTTTACCTAAACGATACGCAAAATATCGGTGATACATGAATATTTCGATTATCTCGGTTGTATAAGTCATATGGTACCGATATATCGGTAGCAGTATCGGTCTATAATATACGTAAGGATACAAATATATTTGTCTTTTTGCTTCAATTTTTATTCTCATAGAAATTCTTTGTTTGGGGATGTTGCGTTATCAAGTGAAACTAGTTTAGACGATATTTTTACATTATAAATGCCCTCCATTAAATTTTTGAGTAACATAAAGCACCTCTACCTATAAATTATAAAATTACAAAGTTAACTGTGTATCGCCGATAAAATCAGATATAATTTTTTGTTTAGGTGTATAACACCTCGCCGATATGATACCGATACACGATATTAACCACTTTGGGTGATACCCAGATTTATCGAATGTGATTTTGAGAATTTGGTTTTAATTTTTGTTAGGTTTTAGTGGCATTTACATTATCATCTCTAATTGGGGAATTCTCAAAACCTTTTACTTTAGTTGTACTTTACAATGTGGAGTTCAATTTTAAGGATTTGTTTCGGTCTACAATCAACAACTAGAAACTACAGATAAGGTGTTTGTAAAAAAGGCCTGAGTGAATAACCTTTTAGAGATGACATCATGGAGTCTATAATTAAGTTTTAACGCTATACCGAATCAAGGTTTAATACATCGCGACGCCAAACTTTTTAGAGATGACATCATGGAGTTTGCAATCGAGGTCAATACATCGCGACGGGGTAGTGCGTAGCAAGGGTTACATGACAGTCTTGATAAAAGAAAATACGCACCGGGCAAAAATCTAGTTAAGGTTTTTAAAAGGCGAAGATTATCCTTTTGTTAACAAAGAGCAACAGTTCACGCATGATTTATATGGTGAGTCATCAAATCTTAATAAACTTAATGATTTGGTAATTCATAATAGTCCTACAATTTCTTTTCCTATGATTGAGAATAATTTTATTTATCAATGCGTTACACGAATGGTCTTTCCTGTATACCCTAACAAGGGAGAATTCATAGAATCAACTTATGAGGATCCGTTTTGGGTTTCCATCATGCCCTATGCTTCGATACGGTATATAAATTATTTTTTAGCGGCATCAATTCGTGTGTTCGAAGATTTTCATCATCAAGTTACACGTGTAGAAAATGGTACCAGCAAGATTCGAGGAAGAATCTTCTCCAACACCGGTAGAATGATGGAGGGAAATTTATGGAAAAAAATATATTATTTTATAATTATTATTTGTGTTTTATTATTGATATTTTTAGTAGAAAAATAATTAAAATTCGGATTTATTAATTTGGGTAGTTTTAGAATATTCTAGAGGTTTATTTTAAGAATTTTAATAAGCTAGAAAAGTTGCCTAAAGGTAGTAGATACATTGGGAAACAATTTTTTATATATTTTTGTTAAGTTTAGGGTTTGTTTAGGGGGAGTTATCTATATAAGGAGCTCCAAAAACGAAAATCAAGAGACATTTTTGATTAATTAAATTATATTTTTGATGTTAAACTTTGTTAAACTTTATCTTGATTTTTATTTAACTTTATCTTGATTTTTATTTATAGTCGGGTTCTACCCGAGGTCTAAATAATTATTTTATTCTTAGTTGTAATTTTTCGTGGTTACGAGGTCTGGATCATTCGTTCATAGTCGTTATTCATAAAAATAATTTGAGGTTTGAACAAATCTATAGGTTACTTTTCTATTTTTCATTCTGCTACGAAAATTTCACCTTTTAAACGCTTCTGATCTGCATCAGGGACTCTCCTTGTACTAAAACGCCGACTGTTTCTACTGAATCCCCAGCGTCTCTAATATCAAAAAAGAAGTCTCTGTATCCTCTATCCATTGGGGAATCTCAGAATATGCCATATGAAGAAGTCACAATTAATGGAGAATTTAATATATATGGGATTCCCAGGCATTTAAATATTTACTCTTCCATTCGTTGTCTCTCATATGCCATGTGATTTTGCAGGGCATATGATGCAAACTTTGGTCCAAAAAAAGGGACAACATCGTTGCTATAGGTAGAGCTTACTATGCAAAGACAAAACACTTGAGAATGAAGTCAGGCATTATTGTTTCAGTTAGATGCTACCGCGTCTGGGTTGGTGAAGTACTAAATGAAACCATCAAATTACTCTTACGCGAAGTTGTGAGGAAAACTTTAAAAGATGTTGGTGATGCTGAAATTTCTTGGACATTCTGTCAAACCATCTTGGATCAAAAGGTTGGTTGCTTGGCTTGTTTGCTTAATTCATTAAGTATGTTTTTACAAAAACGAGTTTTATATCTTGTTTGTATTAAGAGGTATATTAAAGACGAGTATGCTATCAGCTGTATGAATCACGAATCTTGGTGTATATTTTAGAGAACCTTATAGACTGAGATATGTGGTTACCTATTTGATTATGAGTTAGTTGTGCAGTGTGGTTAAATGGCTTCACTGTAAAAAGAAAGTACAACTTTCATTCTAATTTTCTAGTTAATTTTTAGGAAATGATTTTATTCGTGTCTTCACATGACAACCATTCACGTTGGACTTTGGTATATTTGTTACATGAATCTTAAGTATCACTTTACTGATGCAGGTAAGTCTACCAAAATTTTCTGAGGCTGTAAATTCATTGACTCTACTCAGTCGAACCCAATCTCAGATTGCAATATCTGAAAAGTTCCAAAGGTATGTGTTTTAAACCACTTACATGCACACTAATATTATATGAGACACAAATATGTTATACGCTATATGAATCGCGGATGCTAGGGGTGTACTTTAGAGAACCTTATAGACCGATATACGGGGTTACCTATTTGATTACAAGTTAGTTGTACAGTGTGACATAATTCAATCACTGTAAAAAAAAGAGAAGGTATAGCCTTCATTCTAATTTGCTAGTTACATTGTCGAGAAATTATTTCATCCGTGTCTTCACATGATCAATGCATTCACGTTTGAATTTGTTATATTTGTTACCCGGATATTGAATATTACTCTACTGTTGTAGGTAAGTCAACAAAAATTGGGGAAACATATTGTGGATGTGAAATCAAAAGCTCCACCTAATCTAAGCTAATATGAGATTACGACAATTAAAGCAGTTTCTATGGTATCTGTTTTATTTTACATGCATTTTAAATCTCAAATTGTTTTGCAGTTTTCGATTGACGATGTTCATTTGCCATATATTTCCGCAGGGTAGAAGTTGAAACCTTTTTAAAGATTCTATGGCTAACGTCCTTACCAGAGGTAAAACTTTTATGTTAATAGGAAAACAATAATCACATGGAAAAGATGGAGTGGAGGTTGATTGCTACAAAATCCTGATTGAGGAAGTAAAAAGGAAGAATTTTTGTCTACCCGTTGTAGTAGGGTAAAAACTGATCCTGGATAAAAATGGAAAATTGGGTATCCTGGTGAGAAACGGATCTAAACCCTACACAAATGTACTGCACATGAGTACTTTAGATTCGAGAGATAAATCTGTACAATCCTGGCCTAAACCAAGAAATAGCCATTCCAGTCTTGCTACGGTCAAAAAATGAAGGATAAGGGTTGATCTTAGGGAGGGAAGCAAAGAAAGTATTGAGATCATAATAATGAATTCTGTAAAGTGTAGTTTTATGACATGTATCAGAATGTAGAATTTGCTTGCAAAGTGTAAGTTGTGAATCCTGGATGGCTTCTGAATACTTGTGTTGATAACCGATGTCCCGGTTGAAATAGATTGAAAATCTATTTATACAAGTCATAGTCGAACACACTGATCTCGCTGGAAGTGGGAGTTTTGAAGTAGTGGAGATCATGGGTGAGTGATGAATACCGTGTCTTGTAGTTATGTGAAGACTGGTCGGTTTGTACTCCCACTACTCCTCTACCTGTCACTTATCCGTTATCCAAGGCACTTTCTCTTAATGGGCGTGTTGCACGCCGCACGCTGTAAACCGCTAGACCAATACCCTGATGTACATCCCCTAGTTGTGACATGTTTGATGTCTCGAGTATTTGTAGGAAATAGAACTTAGTCATGACTGACATGATTTATATTACTAAGGATCCCAGGTAAAAGCCTACTCGTTTGATTTGATTTACCTGGATGAGGCCCTTGAGTAAGTCAAGCCGTATGAATAAGATTTGTTGTGAGCCGACGATCAGAAAATAACATATGCTGCTTTTAGGTTAAATAATTAAATTATTTGTAAAATCAATATTTATAAAATATCGTCTGTGATCGATGTATGTAAAGCATCGTTATTAAGCAAGCAGCTTAAGCATAATCGATGCATGTAAAGCATCGTTGTTCATAGTCTGCCCAGATCAGTCGCGGATTTTGCGGTCATATAAGGAGCATGACCGGCTATTTTTGAGCATCTTCTAGGAGCTATTTGGTGTAGGTTGAGGACGGGGTGACCAGTCCTCAGAGGAGAGGGACGACCGGTAGTCATCATGGCACCTCATTGGTTAGCTCAAATTAAATCTAGGCTGGTCAAATCAGCCTGTTAACTTGAACGGTTGCGATGATTTGCGGCAATTGTTGGTTGCCGTTAAATTTATTTAAGATTTTATAAACAGCGTGACCGGCCTACTTTGGCCTATGATTCGGAGCGGTACTTACGGGCTAGGAGTGACGTGATTGGTCAAGGCCAAAGATGGGTCACCAGTGAGCATAGTGACACCTCATTGGTCGCCCAGGGTTGAATCTAAGCCAGCCAATTCGGCCGGCTAAGTTGAGCGGCTGTGATCAATTTAAGACTGCCATGGGAGGTCTTGACCTAATTAAGACCCTTTTGGGACGCTCAACTGGTTTGCCTTGGCTTAGAAATTGCAAACACTTCCTGCGGGTTAGGAGAGTTCTGATTGCTGAGATAATAGAGGGCCCGTCCAGGAACATCTTGGAACTTGTTTGGTCGAGCCAGGAAGAGGCCAGGCTTGCCAAATCGACCGGCCAAGTCGTATGGCCGTGATCGTTTTTTGAGACTGCCATGGACAGTCTAAATTCAACTAGCCTACTTTGAACGATTTGGAGTGAAGCCGGTAGGCTAGGAGCGATGTGATTGGTTTGTTAGGAAGAGGGGCCGACGGATTTTTTTTTGGAGCAAGGCAAGTCGGTGATGGAAAGCGCCAGCTAGGGAAAACCGACCGGCCAAGTAGCGTGGGCGCGCCTTTTTTGCTACTGCTAAAATTGGTCACGGATTCCCTTTTTCTTCATGGTTTCTGATTTTTTGGTAGAATTGTATTTCTACTAGCTCCAGGTCCGGTTTCCTAGCTTGCATTGGTTTAGTCTCGACCAATAGGGATCGAGATATCGTGCAGGCTCCGTTTTGGGGAAAAAATCCTATTTTTTTGTAAATTTGCAAAATTAGGTCAAAAATTGAATTTTGTGAATCTGACACAAAATTAATCAATCTTTTGGTGAATTTTGCATGTTGATACAAAATCACTAATTTTTATCCTGGAGAGCAGCGCTCGGCGCGCCTCCGATTAAGTATTTTCATGCAAATCTTAATCTTGACACTTCGGGAAATTCATGCTACTAAGCTGAGAGTATGCATTAATTGTCATATCATGTCAATGTTAAGAGTTCAGCCGGGAACATAACATATGATAAATACTCAGCGATATCTTCATTAATGAATAATACGACCAGGAGCTTAAAATAAAATTCATAGAATATTTGGGATTGTTGCAACATGCGCCAATATTATTCTAATAAATTTCGTAAATACTAATTACACAGTACATATGTAAGCAGAGAGGTATAGACGGTCATCGGCTTCTTGACAGCCTTACTTCTTTGCAGAAAGCAGGCATACAAATATGAAGTTTTACAATTTTATCTTTGAACTAAAAACCACCATCAACATTAAGTCCCCTGCTTAGTACGTATCAGTGAGATTTTTACGGGTTAAGCACTAGATGGTGACAGACAAAATAAAATCAATGAGAAGAGGCAGACGTTACCAGGGAAACATCAATTGACTTGACTTCGAAGTACTGAGTCGAGCTACCAGTTAGGGGAAGCTAGCAATCATCTTTTGTTTCTTGGTATGCTGATATTGATTGATCCGTGAGACGCAACAACCAGCATGGACGGTCAGGGTCTTGAACTAGGTCGGGCGTTTGAATTCCTAAACGATCTTCTTTCAGCTTCGACTAGGGTTCCAATCAAGAACATGACTTCGTCGATGTTGAGCCATATTTGTCGGATAAGTCCCGTTGAGGTTGTTCAGTATTCACACCGCTTTCTCCTACGGTTTCTGTGGCGCATATATATGCACATAGGATTGCATCAAATCGCTATCTGTTCTTCTTGATTTGCAGCGGCGACCCTTTTTCCAAACCCATATTCTTTCATCATTTCAGAGAAGAGTACATCATCTTACGCTCGGCCAGAATCTTCAACCAAGCGTAGACGACTCGTATCCAGAGTAAGATTTGGTCGGCGCTTGGCTTTGAAATAATAGTTTTCTTTTCTGTTTCCTTTAACCGTTGACATTGTTCTTTCAGAGTGGTCGAAGCTTTGAGTCTCGTGATAACTCACCCCTATATATATATATATATATATATTTGTAGAGGTATCTTGCCGGGACATGTGTGATAGTAGTTGATGACGATGATCTTGTTATTCCTATTCCTTCGAGCTCAAACACACCTACGGCTGCAGATCTGGAAGACGCTGACTTAGGCATATCTTCATATGAGTATCCTACCGCAGGTTTACCGTTTGATATTCGTATAAAGTGTTTATCTTATAGTTATCGGATTGTCAGTGATTTCCTGGTACGGAAGGAGTTTGTGCCCTTGTATACAAAGATATGGAGAAGGTACGACCATATTACTACCAGGAGTGTGGTGCAACACTGCTCGTCTGCCTTGGTTACTACAGTAATCTGTCTTCTCTCCATGATTGCGGAGATGAAAGGTACATCTATTCGCGATGTTGCTGGATCAACTATTGAAAAGTGGGAAAACATGATATCTACATGCGAGTATATGAAGTTCAATATGAGCTGGCTCCGGAAACGCATTGATATCATCAAAGTTGATCGGGCAGGTATCATTGCCAATGTTGTCCCTACCACAAAAGCTATCCTGGAGGAAGAGAAGGCCCTGGCTGATGAATTAGAGAAAGTTGAGCAAGCAATCCAAAGTTTGAAGAGCAGGACCGAGAGGTATCAGAATAGGTGGAAGATGATGCTTTCAAGAGATTACAACTTGGTGGATGGTCTTTTCTGAACTTACCCTTTTGTTTTGTTGAATAAGTAGGTATTAGAAAGGTTAATTGTTCGTTTTTGGGTTTTGAACATTGTTTTGAAAATGAATTGCATTGAATTTTGGTAAGCAAATGAAGTTTACCTTAATGTGTCTTAACTGGTAGGAAATCTAAGTGATTCGGGTGTGAGAGAAATGCCTAGTGAATCGATCCACTATGAGAGATGGAATAATGGTTAAACGTAATACGCCTTGAGCCACTTTCCATTGATGACTGCCTCCATTTTCCCTCCATCCACCTTGACAATCTTGTAGTATCCACTGTTATAGGCCTTGGTGATCACGTAAGGGATTTCCCGTTTAGGGGAAAACTTTGGTGCTGACATGTCCTGCTGAATATGTTTGGATGTCTTTAGCACTAGATCTCCTGGCTGAAAAACCCGAGGTTTTACAACCTTGTCATACGCCATGGAGATCCTCTTTCTGTAAGCCTGAGCGTGCTCTTCCATCTTAGTTTTCCTGGAATCCAAAGTGTTTAACTCTGGTATTCCGGAGTTTGATGCTTCAGTCTCATTCCACTGGACACCACTTGTTGCTGCAATCCTGGCCGACATAATTTTGATCTCTGCCGGGAGAATGACGTCAGCGCCATAGACTAGTGAGTAAGGAGAGACTCCAGTGGAGCTCCTGGGTGCAGTCCGATACTCCCACAGTTCCATCGGAAATTGTTCATGCCATGTCCTGGGGTTATCTTGCACTGTCCAACTAAGAATTCGGATTAAGATCTTATTGGTACTCTCCGCCTTCCTGTTTCCTTGAGGGTAGTAAGGAGTAGAAAAGACTTTCCTGACACCGTATCCTTAAAGTAGCTCCTGGTACCTACTTATTGGAAAAGGGGGAACCGTTATCAATGATGATGTGCTTAGGAACGCCGAATTGACAGATAATGTATTCCTTGATGAATGCTGCAATAGTCGCTCCAGTGGTTCCTCTGAGAAGGATAACTTCAACCCATTTGGTAAAGTACTCTGTTGCAGTTATGATGTACTCGTGTTGTTTTGACGATGGGGGATTATTTTTCCCAATAATATCCAATCCCTAGCTGTAAAAAGGCCATAGGATACTTATTGAATGAATGAGCGCAGGGTGTATGGATAAGATTACCATGGACCTGGCACTGGTGACACTTATGGACGAACGCCGCTGAATCATCCTCAATGGTTGGTCAGTAGTACTTTTCATGCACTTGGAGAAATAACTTCTTCTTTCCTTTGTTCACCCTCATGTGCTTCCCTCAACATAGTTGGGATTTCATACTTAACCAAGCATCGTAACAGGTCTCCTCCAAAATTCTTGCGGTATAGGATTCCTTCATGAAATATGAATCTCTTGGATCCCTGCTTTATCTTAATTGCGTCTCTTTTGTTAATAGGTACCACACCATCCCGCAGGTAACTGATGTATGGTTCCCGCTAGTCCCCATCATAATTGACGGTTAGAATTTCCAGTAAATGTGGTGGCGCCTGACAATTTGAGAAGGATCCTTGCAATATTTGGGATTGGGTCTCCATATCCGGCCAGTAGTATCCGAGGCGTTGGAGACGTCAGTAAAGAGTCACCACTAATGTCTTCCCGCAGATTTCATCATGAACACGTTTAAGTTGTAGATGTGCCTCTTCATCTCCCAGGCATCTTGATAAGGATCCATCTGAGTTTCTGTAATATAATACTCCATGAAGCATGAAGAAGTTTTTTAGGGTTTTAAGACCAACTTTCCCTTGACAAAGCGAGCTATTAAGCTCTTCAATAATCAGAGTTCTCCAATCATCGATTCCAGTATCCTTGGGTTGTGAAAGCCATGTTGATTCCACGTTTCATCTCTTTACTGTCAGAGTCTCTTGTAGGCCCTCAAACCGTAATTTACAGGCTAGGGTAGCCAGGTAATCAGCGTGTTTGTTGTTATTACGGCCGATATGAACTATGGTTACATCAGCAAGGTAGTTTAATAGCCTTTGTGCTTCAGCTCTATAAGGGGCCAGGGTTACCTCTTTGAGCGAGTATACTCCATTCACTTGATTGACCAACAACTTTGAGTCGCTCTCACTTCCAGGTGTGTTGCTTCTGCTTGTTTGGCTAGTGACATCCCTATGAGGAAAGCCTCATATCCTGTTGAATTATTAGTGCATTGAAAATCCAGCTTGAACGAATGTGAAAAGACCTCACCGGTTAGAGATACCAGAACTACACCAGCTCCTCCAGTATTACTGCTAGGGGTAGCAGAACCGTCAAAATACAATAGCCACGCTCATTCTTTGACAAAAGAGATTTCCGGAAACTCTTCAGGACTGTCTTCATGCAGCATAGTAGTATCTTCTCCTGGAAATGCTGCTAGCAAGTTTTCTACTGCTTGTCCCTTAGTGGCTCTCAGAGGAGTGCATTTTATGTCGATCTCTGACAATTAGAGTAACCATTTAGCTGGCCTACCTATCAGGTCTGGTTTTGAGAGTAGGAATTTGACAGGGTCAGCTTTGGCTACCAGTACCACTTTATTTGACAGCAGGTAATGCCTGAATTTCTGAATGGTGTGGACTAAGGCTAGACATGCTCTTTATGCCTTAGGATAACTGAGTTCAGCATCTCTCAGAGTACGACTGAAGTAATATATGGGGCATTCCATTCTTTCATCATCTTCTTGGGCAAGGAGGGATCCAATAGCAGCATTGCTGGAAGCAGTATAGAGAAACAATGGCCTTCCTGGTGTATGAGACTTCATAACAGCAGGAGATGACAATATTTGTTGAATCTTCCGAAAGGCTTCTTGCTGCATCATGGTCCAGGTTAAGCTTGCTCCATTTTTCAATAAGAGGGTGAATGAAGCTATAAGGTGAGCCAAACCGGGTATAAAACGCCGAATTCAGTTTATCTTACCCTTAAATCTCTGGAGTTCCTTCACTGTTTGTGACGGCGGCATAATGAGGATAGCCTGGGTCTTGGTTGGATCAACCTTGATTCCTCCAGCTGTTACCTGGAATCCCGAGAATTTGCCGGAAGACTCTAAAAGCACATTTCAAGTGATTCATTTTCAGTTTATATTCACGGCATCTTTTAAATACTTGTTGCAAAATGTCCGCATGAGCCGCTCGGGTTTTTGACTTGACCACTATGTCATCTACGTAGTCTTTAACTTTTTTATGCATCATGTCGTGAAATATTGCAGTCATGGCACGTTGGTAGGTAGCACCAACATTTTTCAAACTGAAAGGCATTACAGTATAATAAAAGTTTCCGAGAGGAGTTCAAAATGCTGTCTTACTTGCATCGTGCTCATACATTTTTATTTGGTTGTAACTGCTGTATCCATCCATGAAGGAGAACATGCCTTGTCCACAGGTAGCATCCACTAACATGTCGATGTTGGGAAGAGGGAAGTCGTCCTTAGGGCAACACTTGTTCAGATTTATGAAGTCGACACATCATCTTATCTGACCGTTCTTTTTCTTTACATGAACCACATTAGCCAACCAGGTAGGATATTGAATGGGCTTGATGAAGCCCGCATCCAGTAGCTTCTGAATCTCAGTTTTGATTTGTTCCTCAACATCGTGCCTGAATTGTCTTGGAGATTGTTTGAATAGTTTGGATCCGGGTATTATATGTAGATGATCAGTGACCAACTTTTCATCTACGCCAGGAATTTCCTCGTAAGTCCAGGTGAAATATCCTGGTACTCCTTGAGAAGATTTATGAGCTTGGAATGTTCCTCCGCACATAGAGCTGAACTAATGGAGACAGGCCTTGGAGCTTCTTCAGTCCCGATATTGACAGTTTTAAGCTCATATGTAGTGGAGTCAGTACCGTCTTGCAGTTGTCATGGAGCGTCTGGTACCTCTTCTTCTTGTAACTTGTCAATGTGATTGCATTCTCCTAGGCAGAGAGACCCTGTAGTGGTCTCCCCTGTTAATTTCTAACAACGGCGCCGGTATACAGCCTTTCCTCCGGCATCACGATTTGCTACAAAATTTCGTTCCCTCTTAGTATGGGGGTGGATCGAGTTTTTACCTGATGAAGGAGATTTGATGTGTCATATCAGCAAAGGCGTCTTGCCGGGTTCAGTCCCCAGTGATGACAACCTGTCTTCCTCCTCGATCGACGTCCAGGTAGGGAGTGGTGTGCAATAAACTGTTTGATGAGTTCTGCGGATTTTATTTTTGTTCAAAAAGTTCAATGCCGCAAATCGGAGCATTAGGAGATAGAGATGCGGGTATGCAGACAACTTCTTCATTCAACATGGTCTTCAGGCACTGGTGATATGTTGAGGGGATGATCCTATTATCATGAAGCCATGGTCTCCCCAGTATCATGTGGTAGTCCGACTCTTTCTCTATCACCTCGAATTTCACCTTCGACTGGACGGGCCCTACTGACAGGTTCAAATAGATGTAACCATATGTGCTAGTTTGGTTTCCTTCTAAATCCGTCATCACGGTAGGCTTCCGTATAATCTTATTTCGCCGAACCTTGGCTATTTTGAGAGTTTTATGAGAAATAACATTTGAAGCTGCTCCCGTGTCGATGAGAGCCCTTTTGAATTCTGAACCTTTAATGCGTGCAGTAACATGCAGGGCTCTATTATGACCCTCTTCATCCATCATGTCATTGATGTGATTTTGAAGTTGTAGTAAAAATGATTCGAACTCTAAGACTTGTGAAGATTCGAGTTTTTAAATTTAATAAAAATTATATACAAAAATAATAACAAAGTGGGCGAGAGGTACTAGGGCTTAGGATTCCACCAAATTCATTTCTTAAGGTTCAAATAATAATTCTTTTAACAATTATAGCTCAATAAAAATATAAAATAAAGTGACTCTTATTTTTGCCAAGATAGATTCTCAAAATATTAGATGTAAATGTTAAGCATGGGACATCAAATCACCTAAGCTAAGCATGACCCATCTAATAAAATGACAACTAATTAAATCAAATCATAATTTCAATTAAAATTAGTGCAAAAGTCATGAAAAGAATTAAATATAATTACCCAAGTGTGAAATAAGGCTTCCTCCATCGCCCCAATTTTGGGGTTTAGCTCATCATAGTAAACGTGATCTCAAAATATTTATTTAGGCTCAAAAATGGTTTACAAAGATGAAATAAAGAGAAAATGGTGTAGAACAGGATTTTGCGACGAACAAAAATCGTCACAAAATGAACGATAAAAGACAAGTACTGTAAACACTGTTGCACAGTCGCTGGAAAGGAGTTGGGAACTGCCGCAATTAAGCGACAGTTTGCAACGACTTTCCTTTACGGGCTTTTGTTCTTCGTGTTCTTGAGTTGCAGCAGCAGAAAACTTTTCCTGCAACTCGTGATTTCTTCGCTCCGTAGCCTCCAAAACTTCCCCAAACTATCGACATCGCTTCCTTGTACCTCTAGAAATCTATTTATACTCCTAGGCCTCATTTAATCACGCCATATCTCCCAAATAATCTTCATTTATCACTATTATTTTCTACGGCCAAAATTTCCATTTTTTGATCTTCCACACGTTCTCAGCTGTCAACCTTCCTTATTTATCTTCTTCTAGCATCTCTGTAGTGCAACACACTCGAAACTCATGCATTACACGTCTCAAACTCGTGTCAAATTCACTTGAACCCGTGAAAACTTGTGTCCACTTTTTTTGATTGAAACACATTATTAAGCCAATTTATATCGGAAACAACACCCATACTAGCTTCTTATATCCTCTAGGAACAATCCCAACCCATTCTAGCCCTTTAGTCTACCCAAAATTACTCCAAAAATCCGACTGAAAATCTGCCAGTGAAAGGGAATATTTTCCCGCCAAAAATATATTTTTGAATTTGGGAAGAAAGTCACCCCTTATCCATGGTCGCCCCTTATCCGTTGCTGGAGTCCGAATAACACTTGTCCCTTAGGGTGCCTTTAGTAATTTTTCTGTGGTGTTTTCAACACTTTTTTTGGGGTTCCTCCGGTGCATTTATGGGGTGCCTTTAGTACTTTATCCTAGGGTGTAAAACACCACTTTTCGAGCCAATTTTTCCGCAAGAGCTTATTCCCTAGAAAAGACTTAAATCAACTTTATTAGAAATAAAATGAGTCCTAGATAATGTAGTTATGGGTGAAAATGCGTCACACTTACGTGCTTATCAGTCATCTTCGGTGAAAGTAACATTGTTTATAGACATCTCTAATGCTTTCGAGGCTTTTGGAGACGAAGGAGTCAAGTATGTGTCTAAAGCATTTGATTGATTGCCGCAAATTTTTCCGCCTTTTGATCTTTAGAGAGGTGTAGAAGCTCACATAAATTCTCCACCAGGGAAGCTGCTTCCTGGTCCACTGGCCTCTTGTTGGTAGTAAAGCTTCCAATTTGTGAAGGAGGGATCCTTGCACGGGAGATCTTGTGTCTCTTAAAAATCCACGATTCCATAAGTCATCCAACAACCTCTGAAAGATGGTGAACACGCTATTCAATATACTTTCAAAGCATGCCAACTTTCCTGCCAGTTGTTCCTGTGTTCTCATCAATTCTTCCATAGTAATTTGGAGCCGCATGGTTCTTACTTCTCTTGCTGAACCATTGGAAAGAATAGGAGCAACATCTTCACCAGTGCCATTTGTATCACTGATAACAGGAGAGACAGGGTCGATAACAGGAGAGACAAGGCTGTCGGCGTGATTAAGGTTGGTAACTGTTGAGTCTTGATTAAGACCAACCATTGTGAGTTTTAGAGAAATTGAGAATAAAAGATAAGGGAATCGAGAAATTGATTTTGCAACTGAGAGACTAACCTCCCACTATGGTCGCCAATTTGTAGTAGGGTAAAAACTGATCCTGTATAAAAATGGAAAATTGGGTATCCTGGTGAGAAACGAATCTAAACCCTAAACAAATGTACTGCACAAGAGTACTTTAGATTCGAGAGATCAATCTGTACAATCCTGGACAAAACCAAGAAATGGCCGTTCCAGTCTTGCTTCGGTCACAAAATGAAGGAGAAGGGTTGATCTTAGGGAGGGAAGCAAAGAAAGTGTTGAGATCAGAATAACGAATTCTGTAAAGTGTAGTTTTATGACTTGTGTCGGAATGTAGGATCTGCTTGCAAAGTGTAAGCTGTGAATCCTGGATGGTTTCTGAATACTTGTGTTGATAACCGATGTCCCAGTTGAAATAGATTGAAAATCTATTTATACAATTTCTAGTCGAACACACTGATCTCGCTGGAAGTGGGAGTTGTGAAGTAGTGGAGCTCATGAGTGAGTGATGAATACCATGTCTTGTAGTTATGGGAATATTGGTCGGTTTGTACTCCCACTACTTCTCTAACTGTCACTTATCCGTTATCCCAGGGACTTTGTCTTAATGAGCGTGTTGCACGCCGCACGCTGTAAACCGCCATACCAATACCCTGATGTACATCCCCCAGTTGTGACATGTTTGATGTCTCCAGTATTTGTAGGAAATAACACTTAGTCATCACTGGCATGATTTATATTATTAAGGATCCCAGGTAAAAGCCTACTCGTTTTATTTGATTTACCTGGATGAGGCCCTTGAGTAAGTCAAGCCGTATGAATAAGATTTGTTGTGAGCCGACGCTCAGAAAATAGCATATGGTGCTTTTAGGTTAAATAATTAAATTATTTGTAAAATCAATATTTATAAAATATCATCTGTAATCGATGCATGTAAAGCATCGTTATTAAGAAAGCAGCTTAAGCATAATCGATGCATGTAAAGCATCGTTGTTCATAGTCTTCCCAGACTAGTCGCGGATTTCGCGATCTTATAAGGAGCATGACCGGCTATCTTTGAGCAGCTTACATGAGTTATTTGGTGTAGGTTGAGGATGGGGTGACCGGTCCTCAGAGGAGAGGGACGACAGGTAGTCATCATGGCACCTCATTGGTTAGCTCAAATTCAGCCGGTTAACTTAAGCCGCTGCGATGATTTGCGGAAGTTGTTGGTTGCCGTTAAATTTATTTAAGATTTTATAAGCAGCGTGACCGGCCTAATTTAAATTATGATTCGTAGCTGTACTTGCGGGCTAGGAGCGACGTGATTGGTCAAGGCCAAAGATGGGTCGCCGGTTAGCATAGTGACACCTCAGTGGTCGCCCAGGATTGAATCTAAGCCAGCCAATTCTGCCAGCTAAGTTGAGCGGCTGTGATCAATTTAAGACTGCCATGGGCGGTCTTGACCTAATTAAGACCCTTTTGGGCCGCTCGACTAGCTTGCCTTGGCTTAGAAATTGTGAACACTTCCTGCGGGTTAGGAGAGTTCTGATTGGCTGGGATAATAGAGGGGCCCGTCCAGGAACATCATGGAACTTGTTTGGTCGCGCCAGGAAGGGGCCAGGCTTGCCAAATAGACCGGCCAAGTCGTACGGCCGGGATCATTTTATGAGACTGCCATGGACAGTCTAAATTCAATTTCCTTTATAAAAAAGCTGCTCAACTAGCCTACTTTGACCAACGATTTGGAGTGAATCCGATAGGCTAGGAGCGATGTGATTGGTTGGTTGGGAAGAGGGTCCGACATACAACAAATTGGAGCAAGGCCGATCGGTGATGGAAAGCCCCAGCCAGGGCAAACCGACTAGCCAAGTGGCATGGGCGCGCCTCTTTTGCTACTGCTAAAATTGGTCACGGATTCCCTTTTTCTTACTGCTTTCCGATTTTTTAGTAGAATTGTATTTCTACTAGCTCCAGGGCCGGTTTCCTAGCTTGCCTAGGTTTAGTATCGACCAATAGGGACCTAGATATCGTGCAAGCTCCTTTTTGGGGCAAAAATCCTAATTTTTTGTAAATTTGCAAAATTAGGTCAAAAATTGAATTTTGAGAATCTGACCAAAATTAATCAATCTTTTGGTGAATTTTGCATGTTGATACATAATTTTTATCCTGGAGAGCGGCGCTCGGCGCCGTTCCGATTGAGTATTTTCATGCGCATCTTAATCTTGACACTTCGGAAAATTGATGCTACTCAACTGAGAGTGAGCATTAATTGTCATATCATGTCAATGTTAAGAGTTCAGCCGGGAACATAGCATAGGATTTTAATACTCAGCGGGATCTGTATTAATGAATAATTCGGCCAGGAGCTTAAAATAAAATTCATAGAATATTTGGGATTATTGCAACATGCGCCAATATTATTCTTATAAATTTTTTAAATACTGAATTACACAGTACATATGTAAGTAGAGGTATAGACGGTCATCGGCTTCTTGACAGCGCTATTTCTTTGCAGAAAGCAGGCATACAAATATGGAGTTTTACAGTTTTAGCCTTGAACTAAAAACCACCATCAATATCCGTATGATGTGCTGGTATGGAAACATTAGGACAAACTCTTGGAAAAACGATTCCTTGGCCAAAGTGTGATGTTTATTTTACTGAGCCTCCTAAGGTTAAGGTTAGTTTCTTGGCTTGTTTGCTTTGTTAATCGAATATACATAAACATGTCTATCCAGTTTGTATTAATTAAGAAGGATATATGAGACACAAAGATGATATCAACTATACGAATCACCATTCCAAGTGTAAATTAGAGAACCTAGACAAATCAAAAATATGTGTAACTTTCAAAAGTAACTAAGAAACACTCTTTTAATCTTATGCACAACTATACTAGTAATTCCCAACCAACTTCTTCATCAATATGTTTACAGAAGTCTCCTGAACATAGCATCCCTTTTGATGGATCTAAGAAGCAGTCTCCTAATCCTATGCAGAACTCTACCATTAATTCCCAACCAAATCCTTCAATATCTCTACAGAAGTCGTGTACATCTATGAGAGAACCACCGGCTAAGACATCTAATAGATTATGTTTTTTTTAGGTTGTTGGCTTTTAAATCTATATTGTTAATTCTAGCGTCTTCTCTTTATATGATGTTCATATGGCGTATATTTCTGCAGAATCCAAAATACGACTTTTGGCATGGATCTAGGGAAAACGTCGTTGATAGAGGAAATATTTTACCTACGGTGCATAACCAGAAAATACATGGAAAAGATCTTCCTAGTCACTGCTATGATGTCAATATTCAGGAGGTTGTAGTTCAATCGTTCGAGTTAACAGAACCAAGTGGTAACTTTAATACATTACATGAAGCTGAACACAGTTTTGTGGCATGGCTAGTGATGTGATTTCAACTTTGTTGTAGTAAAAGGTTCGTTGAGACTTGTGAAGATTCGAGTTTTTAAATTTAATAAAAATATACAATAATATTACAATTGGTGCAAGAGGTACTGGGACTAAGGATTTAGCCAATCTTCATAACATAAGGTTCACTTATTTATTCTCAACAATTTTAGCTCAAGAAATATAAACATGGACTCTATTTTTGCCAAGGTAGATTCTCAAAACATTGATTGTAAATGTTAAGCATGGGACATCAAATCACCTAAGCTAAGCATGACCCATCTAATCAAATGACAACCAATTTAATCAAATCATATTTCAATTAATTTTAGTGCAAAAGTCATAAAAAAGAATAAAATAAATTTACCCATGTATGAAGTTCGGCCTCCTTCGTCGTCCCAGTGTTGGGGTTTAGCTCCTCATATTATAGACACTCTTAAAATATTTTTTATTTGCTCAAAAATTGTTTACAATGGTGAAAACGGAGAAAATAGTGAAAAAGAGTAATTTGCGACGCACAAAAATCGTCACAAAATGAACGATACAAGAGAAGTGCTGTAGACTCTGTTCCGCGGTCGCTGGAAAGGAGTTGGGAAATGTCGCATTTAAGCGACAGTTTTCAACGACTTTCCTTTACAGGCTTTTGTTCTTCGTGTTCTTCAGTTCTGCAGCAGCAGAACCCGAGTTTCTGCAACTCGTGATTTCTTCTTCTCTGGCTCTCCTAAGCTCCCCAAACTCTCGACCCCCTTCCTTGTACCTGGAGCAATCTATTTATACTCCTAATCCTCCTTTAATCCAGCCATATCTCCCAAATAATCTTCATTTATCAATATTATTCTCCACGGCCAAAATTTCCATTTTTTGATCTTCCACGCGTTCTCAGCTGTCAACCTTCCTTATTTATCTTCTTCACGCATCTCTGTAGTGCAACACACTCGAAACTTATGCATTACACGCCTCAAACTCATGTCAAATTCACTTGAACCCTTGAAAACTTGTGTCCACTGTTTTGGATTGAAACACGTTATTAAGCCAAATTTGATCGGAAACAACACCCATACCAGCTTTCTATAGTCATATCACGTCTACCCACTAAGTTTCAGGGATTGAATCTCACTAAATCATGTCCAAACATCCGATCGAAATTCTGCCAGTGAAGAGAAATGTTTTCCCGCCAAAATTCATTTTTTGAATTTGAGAAGAAGATGTCCTCCCCCTAATCCTGCACGGGTGTCCCTTTAGCACTTGTTTTATGGGGTGCAAATAGTAATTTTTGGGCGTAGATAGTAATTTTTCCGGGGTTCCTCCGACACATTTTTGGGGTGCCTCCGGTGCATTTCTGGGGTGCCTCCGGTGCATTTCTGGGGTGCCTTTAGTACTCTATCCTGGTGTGTAAAACACCACTTTTCGAGCCAATTTTGCCGCAAGAGCTTATTCTCTAGAAAAGACTTAAAACAACTTTATTAGAAATAAAATGAGTCCTAGATAATGTAGTTATGGGTGAAAATGCGTCACACTTACGTGCTTATCAGCTAGTAACAAGGTTAGTTTCTTAGGTCTTTTGCTTTGTTAATCAAGTATATTCTTTTACATAAATCGTGTATCCAATTTGATTAAAGAATAAGTACGAGACACAAATATGTTAACAACTAAATAAAACATGAATACCATTGTAAATTAGATAATTGATCTACTAAATCGAGATATTTGGTTACCGATTTGATTATGGGCGTCAGTGGTGAAAAATGGTGCAGCCTTTAATAAAGTTAGCTTTATTACATTGTTGGAAAATGATTTTTATCCGTGTCTTGTTGAGAATTCACATGACATACGAATTCACGTTGGTTTTTAGAATATCTTATATATATATATATATATATATATGCGTGTGTGTATGTTACATTTACTCTCTTGCTGCAAGAAACTCCACAACATGGAAAACCACAGAAGCAATCAGAACCAGTTCGAGATTCTGAAAACAAATCGAACAGTGATCTAAGAACGCCTAGCAGATGATCAACAAAATGCGGAGCACCTAGCATCCATTCAATATTCCGAGAGTCATGAAGCCTCTGAAATGCTTACTAAGAAGCAAAATCAACATAAAATGGAGTGGAAAAGGTTATACAGTAAAACCTATATATAAGAACTAGTATGTAACCCGTGCTATGCAACGGGTGGGAATCATCGATTGGTGTGGCGGGGCTTCGCCTCGCTCCTGTTGCCTATATGCATTTAAACATCTTCGAAAAATTCTTGATTTGTTTGATTATTTTTAATGGATAAGAAAGTTTGATACTCTTGAGTAATCAAACTATTTCTTTAGTAATCAAACTATATTATATGTATAGTTTAAAAGGACTTGGACATGGCGAAAGTATAAATGAAATTTTAAGTTACCAAACACAAAATTTAGTGTTAGAAAGGCTTAATCTCAATGGAATATCAACTCTAGATAGTCTACCCTATGGCAATATTTCCAAAACTATGTTTGAATCGTAGCCAAGCTTAAATCTTGCTGGTTGATCAATCACCATGCATCCTATTCACCACCGTTGATAACGAACCATCAAGACATGAGATTTACAAAGGAACCAATTTCTTGTAAATTGTTTGACTAAACCACTTAAGACGATCACGGAAAATATTTGTTCTCTTAATGGAAAACAATAAAAGATAACTTTTGCTTAATTAAAGATGACATAACAGGAGACAACTTTTTCATACATCAGAAAACTACCATGCTCGGTTCAGTAAAGACTAAAAATCTGTTCATCTATATGAAGTTTTGGAATTTATAGTGCATTCGATGGTATTCTGAAAACATCTACATCCTTAGTCCATATAAAAAATCTAAAGAAGAACATGTACATTAATAAAGTTGAACAGTTGCACCATTTCTACTCCTCTAACGCAGAATAAGGTTCTATTAGATACTTCCCGAGCTTGGAACACACATTAGGCAGAACTCCATTACTTGCTTAGAATGATTTTATTGACTGATAATATTTATGGCCAAAAATCGTCCTGCCATATATAGTAGATTTATGTTCCCACTTTCCACCAATAAAGCTTGTAGGGAAAACGTTACAAACAAATATGGTTTACTAGATTATGAAAGTGATTAAGTTCCACATAGCTACTAATGATAATGTGAAGAGGAGGCCAAAACTCGATCTATGAGCTGCCTTCTCTTTTAATAGTGACCATTTTTTTTAATATCCAACTGGGTGCACCAGGCGGGGAAGCTACCAAAAAGAATTTCCAATATCAAAGGTTTCAATCACTGAATGTTAGTAAATAAAAGCCAAAAATTAACTTCATCATGTTTTAGCATATATAATGCAACATTTAATATTTAACACTAACAAAAGAAATGCAATAACTGATATTTTCTTATTTCACTTCAAGCATAGCTACTCAGTGTTGGACATCTTGCCTGGAAGTGTAAGTACCTGGAAGGAGTTAAGGAGTTAACTGAATATCCTTTTAAACAGCCCATCACAAAATTCATACCACCAAAGTTTAATAAGCGTATTAACAGAAGAGAGTACGCAAACATAAAGGCATAATTAGATCCCAAATTTGGCTCAATGAATAGTAGCCTTGAGTCTTGCAATTATGTATATAAAAAAAGAGCCTTTAGAGCGCTTTTAACAATCTAATACATTTTTTGTCCATGTGTACCTATACACTAGTACTATTGAAATTACAATGCATCTGTGGGAATTGAACCCACAACTGCATGGTAAATACTATGTGCTATACCATTTGAGATAAGATAGCAACTAAACTTGGATCTGTTTGTGATTTAATAACATGAGAGTATAGCAAAAATAAAAAGATATTGTACCTGAAACCCTACTACATTTTACCAATAGCAGGTTCGATTTATCTATTGTAGTGTTAAATTCATCACGTTACCAAATATTTATAAAAAAACTTCATCTGAAGCTCCCTTGATTAGCTCTTCTACCTTAGCTTGAAGAATGAAACCATAACACTATTTGGCGCCACCATTAAGTGCTTACAGTGGCTGCAAGCAAAAAGCATGGAATATACAATAAGAAGATTTTTTGATAAGGAATTTAGATAAGAAAAGTCATGCTTTAAGAAATAAAGAACAATGGGACGCAAGTTCCCTAGTAGAAAACTATATCAATACTTACGCTAAAGATTCAAAACTATGGCATGACCGTGCACCATAATAAGTTTTCAAAGTATGAAGTATCTATATATCTGGCTCATCTTGTATCAGGGAAGACATATTCTAATAAGACTAATACAAAATTGCAAATGACCTTAGATCCCATCCAAAGAGCAGGCACATATGATGATTGATGATTTTTAAAAGAAAAACAATGTGTGAGGATTCAAGTATATCTTTGGAAACCAAAGAATAGTTGCATATGCGCTAGTATCTTCACTTATTCTATCCTGAATGACCCTACCACCTTTCCTTGGGACATGATTGTAAATGTATAATAATCATATAGTCTCGAATTGAAACTTTGTATTTGTCACACTTGCAAAGATCTTATATTATATCATGACTTGCATCTGGCCTTAGGAAAACAAATAGCACAGTAGAGTGAGTTCATTAATTGGGATACATAGGCTCCTTCAATCTCCATACATCTTTCAATTCAAATTTAGCAGTAAAATAATAGATTTTCATATTGATCTTACCAGTATTTACAGAGCATAGAAAGTGATTCCAGCTGAGCTGCATATAAGATGAATATGACAGTTCTTTTGTTCATGGTTCATTGGCTTCATAGAAAGTGATTTCAAATGAAATTTGAAACAACTGGCATCACATGAAATCAGAGAGATATTAGTACACTAACAGTAATCCAGTAAAGATTAATAATGACACACAAATACAATCACAGAATTATAAAGAAGGACTTGCATAGCCAGTCTTGAACTCCTCTCCATCTCACGCAAGTAGTATGTTTCAAAAGTGGCGTGTATAAAAATAAATACTCATGTTGTCTATAATTTATAGGGCGATTTTGTGTTTCCCCCTCAAAAAAGATGGCTATTTTGCAATACCCCCTTTTAAAATCCATAATTGGTGAAACCCCCTTTCCGTTATAACTTCCGTGATAACCCAGTTAGCTGACTCAGTACCAGGGTACACGTGGCAGAGATAAAAATATTTTTGGAGAATTACCTAAAATAACCTCACACGTATTATACTTTCCATTCATATCCTCTTTCTCTTTGTTTGGAAAGAGAAGAAAGAAATCTTTTTTTTTAGTCGCCATTAAAACGTAAACTTGAGTCTGAGATTTAGACCCAAAATTGCAAATCAATTCAATCAACGGTCAGTTACATTTTTCTTCTTCTTAATCTCGGACAATTCTTTTTTATATATAAATACAATTAACCTAGAAAATATTTATAAAAAAAAAACAAACAAACTGTGCACCCATTGTTCTTGACGAAAAACTGCAATTGGGTATGTTGAAGAAGCCATTAATCGAATAAGTAACTATTGCTACTGGTGGTGGTTCTCTCCATAGAAGAGAAACTGGTGATTCGTGATTGCAAATTGAAAGTATGATATTCACCCGTATCTTCAATTGTATTTTTCTGAAAGATTGGTTGGGAAGATTGTTTGATGCTTAAGGATTTCCCAAACAGTAAGCTCATAGATGGAATTAATTCAATGGGAATTTTTTCCTTTTTGATCGTTAATGTGAGGGGAAGATGTACTGGTATGACCTTGTGTTCCTACTCTCATGTGAAGAAGTTGACGATAGTTTTAGGGTTTATTTAACATCTTTGATTAGAACCGTCAGATTAGAGGCAGAAAAATTTAATGGCTGATAATCATCAGCTATACAGGGGCATTTATGTCTCACAGAGATTTTTATTTTTTTTACTATGACACGCGTACTGCAAGTGAACAGTTAACAAAGCTCTGACGGTAAAGTTAACAGAAAGGGGGTTTCACCAATTATGGATTTTAAAAGGGGGTATTACAAAATAACCATCTTTTTTGAGGGGGAAACACAAAATCCCCCTAATTTATATATTGTAAATACTTAATTGCCTTATTCTTCAATCTCGACCAACGGTTGCATGTCATGATCCCTCTCCATAATTTCGTCCATTTCACCAATATGGTCATCTAGTTTGATCAACATCTGCATGTCATGGTCGTTTTCCATACTGTTATACTTTCTTGTTTTTACCAAGTCTATCTTAGTAGGTGATTGCTTCTTGTGACAAATATGGAATTGTCAGAAACTTGAACATAAAGTAGTCTTATTTCAGTAATCTTAGTAAAAGAGAGTCTAAACATTTGTATACCCAGTTCTTGCACGTTTGAAACATTACTCCTCATTTCAAAGGAATTATAACATTTCCATGGATTTTGTTAATTCTGCAAATTTGCCAATAAAAATATAATATCTTAAAATTTGAGAAATGAATGTTTCTCAAAGATAAGGTTAGTCAAAGTACAACGACTAATCGGGAAAAGCAGAAAACAAAAAAAGATAAATAAAAAGCCTACATAATCATAGGACTAAACATAATTAGGGTGGGTCAATGACTCGATCTCAGTAATGTATCCATTAGAACATCAACGCTACGTTCTTGTCTGCATGTTAAGTTCTTGCTCTCACACACGAACCAATGAATCAATTCACTTTATTGTTTCTTTCAGTCCACAAAGCACCCAAAGATCATTAAGTAGGTCTCTCACAGTTGCAGGTGCTACGCAAGTCCACGTCTATTTTGGCCAGAAAATTTGGAAGTCCCAATTAGTTCGATGATTCTTACATGCATGCAAAGGATCGCTTATTGATTTGGGAAATGGAATGCAGAGACTGGTCTCCGCTCATGTCTCTCTAACAGATCTTTCAGCCGGCTAGATATAGTCTACATTGCATTACTCAATCATCACCTCCTTGCCGTAACAAAAATCACCCATAACGCCACTTTAGTTAGCATCATGAAGAAGTCGAACTTGCCGTAAATTGGAAATCAAAATTAAATAATAGTCTGGCTTAAGTGATATTTTCAGTATTTATCAAAATTAAATAATAGATTTAAGTGAGATTTTCAGTATTTATTGGGCACTAACATACCTCTAGTCCTCTAGTCCAGGGAAGGTCTTCCACAATCAATATACGTTGCTTTCCTAAAATGATTAATCCCAACTATTATTACAATTGTACTCATCTTACATTTGCTTAGATCGAATTCAAATCTAAGTGAACGCACAATACAAAGATGTTGCCTCTCATATCAATGAACACAAAAGAGGAAGTTCACCTAACAAAAATCTCTGCTTAAATAATTGTTGGCCATACTGTCGACATCATTAAGATTAACTCAACAAAAGAAATTTTCTGTTGAGGAATACCATTTTGAGTTTAAAACAAAAACTACTTCCATTTGCACTACACTAGTAAGGACACATGTGCGATGCACATGCTTGAATTTTTACTCATCCAACAATACGGAATTTGAAATCCATAATTTTTTTTTCCTAAAACAAAAATTTACTATTCTTATTTGTACTCGTTACGTAAATAATTGAAAGAGCTTTTCAAATATATAAATTTTAGAAAAATCCGGTGTATATTTTGAAAGATATTAAGTTTTTAATTTTTTTGATCTATTTTTAAAACAATGGTATTTATGTAAATATGTAAAAAATGGGGACAACTAAGTAATTTAGGGGGTCTCATACCAAAAAGAGCTCTTTTTGTTTATATTAGTAAGATAAGATGAATATGTTTCACGTATACACTTCATTTCCAAAACAACACAAAAAGTAATTAAATTAGGCCAAGGATCAGTTTGATCAATTTCTTTGCACTCGAGAAAACCATGAAGGAACCAAAAGCTCAGCCTTAAATATCTGCAGATCGACATAAAAATAAAGGCTGAACTTTTGAAGTGTAAACCCTAGTTTAGGATCTACAACACCAATTAAAACAACACTATAAATGAAGCTCTTCAAATTATTAGGTGTTAAGTATGGCATTGATAGTAATGAAGTTTCTCCGCTATATATATCCAACAACATCCACTTTATTTTATTTTATTGTCAGAAAATAGCAAACAACAACAATAAATAATCCTAGATCCACCATGTACATAGATTTCTACCAAATAAGTATTTCTAGCAACTAAGTAACATAGTACTGCATATGAAAGCTCACGTTTTTGTATAGTTCCATTGGGCTTGATTTTCCAAAACCCCGCTCCCGTCCAGATGGTTTGGAACATCTTAAAAAATAAATCTTGATTAGTAGATTATTTGTTGCAACTTATTTGTTGAAAATTCCATACCTTTTAGTAATCAACATAATGCGCGAATATTTAGTGATTGGCATAAAGTCCGATGGGGCATGTTTATCTTGTTAGTTTATGTTCACTGAGGGGCTTCTTCTTACACCCGTTCCAAGGGCATCCAATTAATAATTGCAATGTGTAACTGAGGTATCAATTACCATTTAATGGATTAACGAATGCAATCAAAATTATTTCAAAGCTGCCGCGACCCAGTTTGATCGTCTCAAAAATAATACATGTGAAAATAAATACTTCCTTGCATCTGTAACCAATTTGTACATGGATAATCGACTTTATTAAAGGCATTAAATGTTTTTTCAAGAGTAACCTATACTATACAATGGGATATGCCTCCAGCAAGAGACACATTGATTAGCGATTTTTGTGATGTTTGCGATTTTTTTCTTTTAGGTTTTTTTTTTTTTTCACGTGATTTCCTTCATCCTTGATCATCTTTGGTGATTTAGGACGGGGGAAACTTCTGATTCAACCGTGAATCCTCATGGGAATAAAACTGTATCTTTTGCTGATTTGGTTAAGGGTAAAAAACCTTATGTGTTAATAGATTCGGATCTCACTTCTCTTCCTGATGCAACTATGTTTGGTGATGAACCGACACTAGATTTACCTCTTGAACTCACACAAGAGGGGCGTGATATGTTTCAATTCAGTCTTATTGGGAGATTAAACTTCAAAGGGTTAAAACTTAATGAAGTTCAGAAAGTTTTGGAAGAACAATGGAAACTTGGTGATAGGAAATGTAAGTCGGTACCAATGACAAAGGGTTTTTTCATCATCAAGTTAACTTCAGCTGAAGACAAAAAACGAGTTTGGCATGGTGATACGTGGGTGGTACAGAATCAACAACTTAGGGTTTACAATTTTTACCCTAACTTTGATCCGGAGAGACAAAATACTTCTCGTGCTATTGTTTGGGTAAGTTTCCCTGGCTTATACATTGAATTATGGACGAAAAAATTCTGTTATCCATTACTAAAATTCTTATAGATCAGAAAACTTTGGATCATGATGTTGGGAACTATGTTGTTGTGCTTATAGATATTGATCAGAAAACTTTGGATCATGATGTTACTGTTTTGTAAGCCGATTGCTATTGATCAGGAAACTTTGGATCATGATGTTGGGAACTATGCTGTTTTTGTAAGCCGATTGCTATTGAAATTCTCGTGCTACTGTTTTGGTAAGTCGATTGTTATTGATCAGAAAACTTTGGATCATGATGTTGGGAACTATGCTGTTGTGCTTATAGATATTGATTTTGCTAAACTGATTCCTAAAAGAATTCGTTTGAAAGCTAATGGCAAAGAGTTTTGGCAATATGTAGAAGTTCAAGATTTAGAGAACATCAAGTTTTGCACACACTGTAAGTTTATGGGTCATAAGTTTGAGAACTGTCTTGCTTCTCATAAGCTTTTAGGAGGTTCAAAGTATGAAAGGAAATCATCTGTTGATTCTCAAAAAACTCAGATTCAAAATCTCAAGGATGGTAAAGAGGTTAGCAAATTGGATAGAAATAACAAGTATGCTTGGAGGGAAGTGCGTGGAAAGAATAATATGCCTGGAAGTAAAAAAATTCATGGTTCCCATGCAGATCATGCAAATCAGGAAAATAAATCTGGAGCTTCTGATGATTCATGTTGTAGTGATAATATTTCAGCACGGGATGGTGTAATTCAGTCAGGGAAAAATTCTGAGAGTGTAGTTTCCAAACCTAACACGGATTTGGATGACAAGTCCGTGGACTTGGTGGTTGTTGTTATTGCTTCACGTAAAGATGGTGAGTCAGGGACCATGGAAGGCGTACAAAATCAGAATTTGGAAACCAGGTCCATATCAAAAGAGGATTGGACGTAAGTTAAGGGTAAGACTTCACCAACAAAATGTACTTTTAAACCTATTATGATGCCTTTGGTGGATGATCTTTTGAGAACAAAAGTGGTTGTTAATAATAACCAGTTTGAAGTCCTAGCATCTGAGTTAGGCCTTGCTTCTGATATTAATGGGGATATGGAGAAAGAATAGGAAAACGATATAGAAGACTCAACTGACTCAGATGTTAGTATTGGTTCAAAAAAGTGGAGTGAAGTTGATGTAGATATTCTAGCAAGGAAAGACGCTAGGAAGGTGGCCAAGAAAGCTGCAAAAATTATGGCTAGGCGTACTTTGCAATCTGATGCTAGCTTGGAATCATCTTCCGGCAAGGATTCCAAGTCCAATGAGGTAACTCCTAGCCGTGACACTGAACATAACAAGGAAACAAAAACCGGGTTAGAGGATACCGTTTTTGATATGAATAATATTTTGTCTATGGAGGAATTAGAGGAGGCAAGCAAAGAAGTGCATAATAACTTCAGAAATCCAGTCTACAAAAAGGAGTATTTTAAGGAAAAAAATGAGTTGTTGGTGAGAGTCTCAAAGAAAAAACCTCAAACTCCTATTAAACTTTTTCCTGGTGGTAATTATTCTTCAAATGAAGATGATTATGATGATGAGTATAATGAATTTTATGGAGAACCTGATTTGACAGAAATCCTTGCTGGTCTCCAACCTAAGAAGAGGAATTTTAGGGTGGGAAGGGGATGCAAACGTTTATAAGTTCCTTTTTTTTTTTTTTTTTTTGTGTTTATGAGCTTTTTATGAGCTTTTAGAGTTTTTTTTTTCACCCCTTTGGTTTATGGGGGTGGGGGGACTTGAACCCTCATTGTAATTCTTGTAATTACATTTTTTTGCTTTAATAAACCATTGGACTTAGCAAAAAAAAAAAATAATCCTGCAAGAGACACAGGCCCACATGATATATTTTGCAATTAAACTAGCAGTCTCATGCTAAATCATACCTAAAATATATAAAATTAATACATTGATTTTAGTGTATGTGTTTTAGAGTTGAGTTAGTATGAAGCTTGGGACTTGTATACCAAGAAGTCTAAGGTTTAGAACCAATTACATTGGTGCGGGGAACTTATCTATCTAATGCAATACAATGATAGCTTGTACAGGCCAACCACAACAAAAAACATGTATATCCCTCGACACTGTGCTCTATATTTCAATGTATACCTCCTGCTCTTAAACACAATTACCAAAAAAGAAACATTTATGACTACTAAGCACACTTCATTAATTTTTATTATTCTATAAAATTTTAATTGATTATAGGTCTCTGCAACAATAACTGTTATTTTTGTTGGCTGTTAGATGATAAAATAGGAGCTACATGGAAGATGGGGAAGCACTACTCTACAGTGTAGCATTATATAGGAATCTAGTTGGATTTGATTTGCGTATTTTTCAAAGTAGTGTAATCTAATTCTTTAAATTAGTGAAGGCAACTTTTTAAGAGCCATAGGGCCACATGATATATTTTGCAATTAAGCTAGCAGTCTCATGCTAAATCATACCTAAAATATATAAAATTAATACATTGATTTTAGAGTATCTGTTTTAGAGTTGAGTTAATACGAAGCTTGGGACTTGTATACCAATAAGTCTAAAGTTCAGAACCAATTACATTGGTGTGGGAAACTTATCTATCTAATGCAATACAATGATAGCTTGTACAGGCCAACCGCAACAAAAAAACATGTATATCCATCGACACCGTGCTCTATATTTCAATGTATACCTCCTGCTCTTAAACCCAATTACCAAAAAAGAAACATTTATGACTACTAAGCACACTTCATTGATTTTTATTATTCTAGAAAATTTTACTTGACTATAGGTCTCTGCAACAATAACTGTTGTTTTTGTTGGCTGTTAGATGATAAAATAGGAGCTACATGGAAGATGGGGAAGCACTACTCTACAGTGTAGCATTATATATGAATCTAGTTGGATTTGATTTGCGTATTTTTCAAAGTCATGTAATCTAAATTAGTGAAGGCAACTCTTTAAGATAAACTTGAATTACCGTGTTTAAATTAGAAAATAAAGTACCAAATTGTTTTTAGCTCTCCATACTTGTTCTTTCATTGTTATACCTCAAACAATTTAAATGGTCTTTCCTCGTAAAGTTAGCTTATATACGCCTAAAGATGATGAATACTTGAAGTAAGTTTTGAGATGAACCTCCTCGTATGACATATCTAAACTTGGAAGGAAAGAATATTCCTTGAAAAATAAGAATGAGCAAGCAGTTATAAAAATCTCCAAACAGAGACGTGCAAATTACTGATGATACCTGATTGACTGAAGCTATTGGTGGAGTAACTTTGGAATACTTCAGTGATAATATTTCTATTGGTTCGTTTCATCCAGCGAAGCATATGGTATCACTATAATCATGTCAGACAGTAAATGATACACCTGCGGATGGATCGGTATGTTGTTCATAGTTAGTGCTAACACGTTAGGCAGGGAGTTCCTGTTAAAATTTCACTTGGAAACATTAAGCACCTCAAGGTATGTTTTATGTACTCTGTTTGTTCAAAACATTAAGCACATCAAGTTATGTTGCTCTGTTTATTCAAGCTATGCTTACTTCAGATGTCACAGAAAGAAAAATCTATTCCTCTTCAAGTTTTAAACTTTGAAATAGACTAACACCCTTGAAATTAATGACTTCAAAATGTTTATTACTACTATATGGGATTTATCACGCAAATCAGCAAATTGATCCCAATCGAGTTCTAATTCAATTTTTTTATATATTATCTGTTATAGGGGCAAAGTTTATATACAAAGGCATTACCAGTTCAGAAATTTTATCCTTTAATTATCAGTACAACTACAAAAGCAGCGAATCCAACAAATTATATACGTGACTTCATAATTAGTCACTCATTCGTTTATTTTCAATAATTGATAATATGAAAAAAATTCTGCAATATCTAAGGATAGATGAATGCAGTCGATTATGTCTTACTGGATCACTTGATCTCGAGAAGGTAAATGGTAAGATTTGTAGCATTAGTGGTCAAGCAGTATACACAGTATACCAAGAGAAAAAAGATCAATAAAAAAGATTTGGAGAACCCTATAGATTTCTTCGAAAATTGCTACATTTCAGTATGTACTTGTACACATAAGTATGTGCACGCTTTAAAACTAAAGTTGCAGAAGATTTTTTTTTTCATGGCCAAGTGAATCAAAGCTAAAATTTAGATTAAATGTGTGGTACATTCTGTAGTGAAATAATAAAATAACAAAATGTATGCACTGAACTAGATGTAACAACAAATTAGAAATGTATGTAATATTAGTTATAGATAACGTCCTTGATCAATTACTATTTACGCGACTACTCTTTGCAACAACCGTCGTGTTAGTGGCACAGTAAACCAGTCTATCCACCCTGACCATATATCGAAGTCTTTCTTTGCATTGTTTGCATCTTAAACATTATTTGGAAACTTGTTAAAATGCAATTGCAATTACAGAAGATTAACGTCTAAGTTGAATGTTAACGTAGATGTTGCGTTACAGAGAATCAAAAATGATGATTAAAATCACCTCTTTCTCCCCACCATATTGTTCTTTAAGTACTCTCTTCATATTATCTTTTTTCTTCACCCGCTCGTCATCAAATCTAAACCTATAAACATCTTGCACCCTCTAAATTTATATATTTTATCATTAAAATGATGTAAAATGATTTGATGCTACATCAAATAAAAATTGTCAATGTCAAAATCTTGACAGGGAAGTATGTAAGGTAATATGGAAAATAGCACAGACGATTCATCCATGGCATGCAAATCTGTAAAACTTGGAACCATAATAACAAAACAGAAGCTTGATTTGCAGGAAAAAAACTTTACCATTATTCAGATAGGGATGGCCGAATAAAAGCACGGTAATGTCCACCATGCGCTCCACCAATATGAACCAGAATACTGCAAATAGACCAAAGTGGTTAAGAAATTAATCACCCAATTTGCATCCATAGGGAGGCAGAAACTCAGAAAATATAAACAACCACTGGAACATATCCTTACTCAATCAGATAGATATGTTACAGTAAGGGCGTGTTTTATACTCATATCCGTTAAAATCAACCTCTATCGACTTTTTTATGTTGTTTGGTCGGCCAGTTTGTATCCTCCCACAATATTTTAGTGGGAATGTAAGTCAGTCGGGGCTCACAAAACCGGTATGTAAATATCTAAGTTATAATATTGTGCTTAGTTAGCCGGGTCACAATAGCAGGGGCTGTAATATGGTGTTTAGTTAGCCGGATCATAGTAGCCGGGGTTTACATCCTCGGCCGTGATCCTTAAATTATTTTGGAAATTAATTTTTGGCATTAAGCTTAGTCATTAAATAACTGAATTTATATCCCACCAACACAGTTGGTCAGCATTTAGCCAAGCAAAATTCAATATTAAAATACAACAAATACTGAAGGCCAAAAACTGGTGATCCCAAGCAAGTAAAAGGAGTACTTGCTTGTATTTAGCCATTCAAATAGTAAATTAGTCACCACAGGGAAAACTCATAATTCAAATTATATCAAGAAGATGTCTACCCAATATTTAATACCATATCTATATATAACAAAAGCATTATGATATTTCCAATCCAAACTTTTAATATATTTTTATGACTACTATTCCATACACTTACGTCTTGATTTGGAGATGGCTTAGGTAATACTACCTCTAAATAAGCGTCAGTCCACCCAATATTCATACAATCTTTGACATTAGATGAGCGCAACAACAATGTACAATACCAGTTCCTTGATTCTCTTTGGTTCGCAATTCATCCAAAATCAATGTAAACTGTAAAAAAGAATTGAGGAAAAGGGTTAGTATACCTTCCTATGGTCAAGCTTGTTCTAATAAATAAATCCAGATATCAATTCAAACCTTCAATGATCGGATGCAACTTCACCTTTTTCACATAGTTATTAGGTTCATTTAAATAAAAC
This sequence comes from Papaver atlanticum, assembly GCA_023531105.1. Taxonomy (NCBI): domain Eukaryota; kingdom Viridiplantae; phylum Streptophyta; class Magnoliopsida; order Ranunculales; family Papaveraceae; genus Papaver; species Papaver atlanticum. The sequence goes on from JAJJMB010003897.1 coordinate 644,639, forward strand.
ACAGTTTCATTTTTCACTTGTTCTCCAAAACGTGAATTAAAAAAATCCTTCGACACAATATACGTTTCAATCAAATGTAAGCGGATATACCATTATCGGGAAACAATAACAACAAAGAATCAGAACAAAAGTATGGCACGCATAGCAATTTTTCACCATAAGTAATTCGATCCATCGAAGACTGGCGGTACGTTTATAGAGATAACGCTTCTGTCCATAGAGTCAGATTGCTACAAACACAGACTTATGAGGTTTTAAATGTGTTTGCCTGCTCTGATACCAATTGAAAAAGCGGAGGTATAACAACCACACCCAATATTTCGCTAGGAAATCTATATGGAATAACTCCAATATAATTCCAAGAGAATCAACTAGACAGTTAGACTCAATCAAGGAAAATATATCAAAGAGTTATATCTCTGTTTCTCAATGTAATCAGCAAATCAAACAAATAGAAGAGCCTGATTATTATGAGAAACAACTTGAATGGTACCAAAGACCAATGTTCAAGTGCCAATCAATTTCAATCAACAACCAAAGGTTGGATTTACCAATTGATTGAACTACGCACAACCTGTGATAATTCAATTATATAAACAAATATAACGCGGAAAAGAAATAACACAGACACCAGAAGTTTTGTTAACGAGGAAACCGCAAATGCAGAAAACCCCCGGGACCTAGTCCATATTTAAACACCACACTGTATTAATTAAGCCGCTACAGACTCTAGCCTACTACAAGTTAACTTCTGACTGGAATGTAGGTTAGACCTAACCAATCTCACACTGATTAAGGTACAGTCGCGTTCCTTACGTCTCTGAATCCAAGCAGGACTCTACGCATTTGATTCCCTTAACTGATCTCACCCACAGCTAAGAGTTGCTACGACCCAAAGTCAAAGACTTGATAAACAAATCTGTTTCCCACAGAAAAGTCTATTCTGATAGATAAATTTGTCTCCCACAGAAATACTTATGAAGTTTTTTTTTCCGTCTTTTGATAATCAAGGTGAACAAGAACCAATTGATAATCCGGTCTTATATTCCCGAAGAACAGCCTAGAAATATCAATCACCTAACAATAACTTAACTATATGGTAGTAGAACAAGTTATTGTGGAATCACAAAGAATGAGACGAAGAGCTTTGTGATTACTTTTTATATCTTACCTATCGGAGATAAATCTTGAGAAAATCTTAGAGAAAATTGTATTTAATACGATAGAACAAGTAAGATCGGAACACGCAACTACATAAAAAATAGTTGGGTATCGCTTCAGAATCCCAATGAAGTCTTTAAGTCGTTAACCTATAATGATTTTGGGAAAAACCTAGGTTAAAGGAGAATCGACTCTAGTCGCAACTAGTATCACACAGAAGGTGTGGGGATTAGGTTTCCCAGTTGCTAGAGTTCTCCCTTATATAGTCTTCAAATCAGGGTTGATAGCTTTGAAACAAAGAAATCAATATTCAAAGTTAGATGAAAACCTGATTTAAGATTCAAGCTAAGTTTTCTTAAAACCAAAGCAATATCTCTCCACTGTTAGATAGTCTTAGATTTTTACACACAAATGAAATATACCTTCATTTAGATATGGGTAACCACCTAAATGTGTATATTGAGTTGGCTCAATAACAGTTAACCGAAGTTGGCCATATAAACACTTTTTTATTAACCATGTTCATCTTAACACTTCTAGATCAAATGAATCTAATTGTGTTACTCATAGAGTTATATTCTCATAGAAGTATACAAGACACAATTGAAGCAAAATCGGATTGATTCAAAAGAATCAATTCATGAACATTTTAGCCACGGTTTGCAAAGATTGCATTCCTTAATATATAAATGTATTTGTTCATGAGTATGAAATCATACTTAACCGATTTTAGAACTTAACCACATAAGTTTTCAAACGGGTACGCAAACTTAAGTTCCGGACTTGATCTTTTCCGACAGTTCGCAAATGGGTACGCATACTGTCGTTCTGGACCAAATTAAGGTGAAACATTTTGCAAACGGGTACGCAAGCTTAGTTCCCGTAGTTTGACAGTTAAAACTGTTTGCATACGGGTATGCATACTTGGTTCCCAGACCTGAATCATTCTTATAACAGTTTGCATACAGGTTTGCATACTGTGCTATATCCAGACAATGATTAATTGTTCTAAACTCCCATTTCAATCATTAAAACATTCTTAGAAGACGACAATAGCTATCTCACACAAACTATTAGCTTATAAGCAATTTTCAAGTGATAAAATGATCAATACGAAACATTCCGAGTCTACATCAAATGACTGTCTCACACAAATCATGTAAGATGTTACAAGGCGATTTTCACACGATCATCTTCTGACTTTCATCAAAAATAATGATGAACGTAGTTAAAGCAAAAAGCTTTCCAACACATATTTCGAGAAGGGTATAAGCGAGTTAAACTCAACTCGAAATATCAAATGTGTATAATGTAAAGTCTATATAGCTATACGACTTAGTCTCAATAGGAGATAGAATTGAATAGACTTGTGAGTGATAGATGAGTTCAAGTCTCCGCATACCTTTTGTTGATGAAGTTCCTCCAAGCTCCCCTTAGTATATCTTCGTCTTCAATCGATGAACGCCGTGAAGTCTAAAGATCAACTACACATTCTATCATAATCCGAGACATAGCTATAAGTAGACTAGAAATAAAGACTTATAGTTTTGACAACTAAACTTGACAAACAAGCTTGAGATAGCAACGCTTGTGAGTTCGACCGAGCAGTGCTCTAACAAGTATGCAAACTGTTTTGGTATGATTCAGGTCCGGAAACCTGGTTTGCGTACCTAGTATGCAAACGGTTTTAAGTTTTAAAGTCCGGGAACCTTGTTTGCATACCAGTATGCGAACGTTTCTACCTGAACTAGGTTCGGGACAGTTGTTTGCATACCCGTTTTCAAATGGATGGATAAGACCAAAGTCCGGATACTATAGTTTGTCTACCTGCTTGCAAACTTAATGGTTAAAGTTCTAAAATCGGTTAAGTATGTTTTTCATACTCATGAACAAATACATTTATGAATTAAGGAATGCAATCTTTGCAAACCGTGGCTTAATGTTCATGAATTGATTCTTATGTAGGTACTTTGTACGATTACGAATCAATCCGATTTTGTTTCAATTGGTTCATATATATTTCTATGAGATAGTGAACAATTGAACAACTCTAAGAAACACAACTAAATTCATTTGATTATCATTCATGATTGATTGATCATCATATTTGATCTAGAAATATTAGATGACTATGGTTAAGACAAAAGTGTTCATATGGATAACTTCCGTTAACTGTTATTGAGCCAACTCAATATACACTTTTAGGTACGGTCACCCATATCTAAATGAAGGTATATTTCATTTGTGCGTAACAAGCTAAGACCATATAACGTTGGAGACATATTTCTTTGGTTTGAAGCAAACTTAGCTTGAATCTACAATCAGGATTTCATCAAACGGTGAATATTGAATGCTCTGTTACTAAGATATCTTAGCTTTGATTGTAAGCAAACCCTGATTTGAAAGACTATATAAGGGAGAACTCTAGCAACTGGAAAACCTAATCCCGGTATTTTCCTGTGTCCTAGTTACGACTAGAGCCGATTCTCCTTTAACCTAGGTTTTTTCCAAAACCATATTAGGTTAACGACTTGAAGACTTCATTTGGGATTCATGAAGCCGAATCCAACTATTTTCTCTGTAGTTGTGTATTCTGATCTTACTTGTTCTATCGTATTGAGTACTATCTTCTCTAATATTTGCTCGAGATTTATCTCCGATAGGTAAAATATAAAAAGTAATCACAAAGCTCTTCGTCTCATTCTTTGTGATTCCACAATAACTTGTTCTACTACCATATATTTAAGTTATAATGAGGTGATTGATATTTCTAGGCTGCTCTTCAGGAGTATAAGACGGGATTATCAATTGGTTCCTGTTCACCTTGATTTATCAAATGACGGAACAAAAACTTCGTAGGTATTTCTGTGGGAGATAGATTTATCTATCAGAATAGACTTATCTGTGGGAGATAGATTTGTTTATAATTCTTCGACTTTGGGTCATAGCAACTCTTAGTTATGGGTGAGATCAGCTAAGGGAATCAAGTGGGCAGAATCCGGCGTGGTTCTAGAGGCGTAAGGAACGCGACTGTACCTTAATCGGTGTGAGACTTGGTTAGGGCTCAACTACATTCAAGTCCGAAGTTAACTTATAATAGGCTAGTGTCTGTAGCGGCTTAATACAGTGTGGTGTTCAAGTCTGGACTAGGTCCCGGGGTTTTTCCGTATTTGCGGTTTCCTCGTTAACAAAACTTCTGGTGTCTGTGTTATTTCTTTTCCGAATTATATTTGTTTATATAATTGAATTATCACAGGTTGTGCGTAGTTCAATCAATTGGTAAATCCGACATTGTTTGTTGGATATAAATTGATTGACACTTGGGCATTGGTCTTTGGTACTGATGTAATTTTGAATAGTGGTAGTAATAGGTTCGTAAGACTTGTGAAAGCAATTGATTTTAGACTTTTTTAAACTTAAAATAGAGAAAATTTAATTCCAAATTCGATTTCAAGATTGAAAATAACCAAGACACTAGATTCCACTATTACACATGAATGAATGATTGTAAAAATTCCAAAACTCTAATTATTTTTAAAATCTCTTTCTTAATTCACAAATGATCAAGCATATTCTCAAACATTAATTGTATCCCTTAAGCATAGATTATCTAACCAAAGTATAACCTATCTAATTGAATCACAACTAATTAGGAAAAATTATGCAAACAATTAAAATTCTACAAAGTAGTAATTGAGTGAATTATAAAATACAAATTAGAGAAGAATAGAATAGGTACCAATTATTCATGCATAAATAGCTTCCTCCGTGCCTTGGTTATGTGAGAATTAGCTCATCATCATGGAAACACGCTCAAAATTCATCTTT
>JAJJMB010003897.1:659619-736461 GCA_023531105.1 Papaver atlanticum
TTTTTTTTTTTTTTTTTTTTTTTTTTTTTAGTAACTCAATCACTCTATTTCAACCCAGCAGACATCAACATAAAAATTTGCAAAAATAAAAATAGAAGTAATAAGATGATTCCGAGATACGGTGAAACTATCATGTTATTTCTAACACCTAAGCTCCGTGCTTTTATGAATAGACTCTTATAGATGTTTCCATCTAGTCAGATTGGTTCCTCAACTCCTAAAACCAAAATGCTTCCATCCACTTAGATTGGTTAGTGCCATCCTTAATAGGCATAAATTTCTAGGCTCTGGAGTTTATAATGCAACTAAAAAGTTTCTCCCATACCCCCAAACTTAAATCTAACATTGTCCTCAATGTTCTAAAGATAAAATTAAAAGCATGAACAAGGAGAAACTATTACCATTTGAAGCAAAAGAGTTAAGGAAAGATATTACCGTGTTGCATGAGCATGGGTTACTCCCAAGAAGTGCTAAGTTTAAAGTCCTCAGCCATACATCAAGTACTATAAAATGGCTAATTACCTTTAAAATCATATATCAGTAGTCGAAATAACTGTGGGTCATCAGAACCAAATAGCACTGCCACTAATATGAGACAACTGCATAGGATTAGAAAAATTAACAGACGGAGCACAACCTGATCTAAACTTTCTTGCAAGACAACTGGGTTTATCTGTGACGCCCTCTTAGGCTTCATGTGAGTGTCTTGACAAACATATTTTTTACGAACTATGAGTTCCCAATTCCTGGACAGTATTAGGAGGATCGGGTTGTGGAGTCGGGACAGACTCAAGTAATACCTCAGGCACACTGGACTCGAGTCCCAAGTTAAGGACTTCTAATAAGGATACTTGACCATCACTACCCCCAAAATTAGGGTAGTCAGTATTCTCAGACAAACCTCTAATTATTGCTTGAATTTTCAGATCCTCAGAGTCTTTAAAATACTCAAGAGCTTCTTCCAGTTCTCTACCCCCAAACTTAGGGTCATCATTACTCACAGAAAGACCTAACACTAGTGACTGAATTTCTGGGTCTGTAGAGTCCTTAAAATATTCGAGAGCTTCTTCTAGTTCTAAAGTTTGGTCATCTATCTTACCTAAGATAATTGTCTCATCAAATTCATCTATAGAATCACCAAACAAAGTGTCGTCCCAATTATCCTGAACTAGATCCTGAACCAAAGTACTAATCATATTCACTTCCTCTAAATCATCAGAAGGTTGTCTAGTAACATTAAATGCATTTAGTTCAGTGGTCATATTACCAAAGGATATGTTCATAAGTACGGTCCTACAGTTGATAACAGCATTAGACGTGGCTAAAAATGGGTGACCCAAAATCACTGGTATTTGATTCTCTAGGTCAGGGACAGGTTGTGTATCTAGGACTACAAAATCCACAGGATAAATAAACTTGTCGACCTCAATAAGAACATCTTCTATCATACCACGAGGAATTTTAACAGACCTATCAGCTAACTGCAGTGTTATCTTGGTGGGTTTCAATTCACCAAGTCCCAGTTGTAAGTACACATGGTACGGAAGTAAGTTCACACTAGCTCCTAAGTCAAGTAAAGCTTTTTCTACCCTGTGTTTTCCTATCGTGCAAGCAATGGTAGGGGCACTTGGGTCTTTATACTTAGGAGTTGTGGTGTTCTGAATGATCGAACTTACATGACAGGCTAAAAAGGCTTTTTTAGGGACACTAATCTTTCGCTTTCGCGTACACATATCCTTGAGGAACTTGGCATAAGCCGGAAGTTGCCTAATTGCTTCTAGTAACGGAAGGTTTATGGTAACTTTCTTAAAAACCTCCATAATGTCATTAAAGTTGGATTCATTCTTTGTTGGTACTAGTAGCTGTGGAAATGGGGCTCTAGGAATAAAATAGGGCTTCTCAGGAACCGAATTGACATCATCAGAGATTTTATCAGTCTCCTCAGCTATGGATGGTCCTGAGGGGTGAACTACAGTTTTCTCACTTTCGGGCATGTTTACCTTATTATCTACAACTCTACCACTCCTAAGGGTTCTAATAGCATTCAATTGATTCGATGGTTTTGTACCTACTTCATGAACTCCTCTAGGGTTGGGTTGTGTTTGACTAGGAAACCTACCTTTTTGTCTCAAAGACTCATTTATCAGACCTACCTGGATTTTTAACTCGGAAATAGCCTGACTATTTTGTTGTCCTATCTTGTTACTAGCTTGTAGACTTAGTTCTACTGATTGCTAAAATTTTGCAATTTGCTGAGTTAACAACACGAGAGACTCCTCTAGGCTTAGGATTTTCTTATCCGACTGATTCTGAAATTGAGCTTGTCCCGAAGGATTCTTAGCATAACTAAAGCCTGGGGGAGGATTAGAGTTACTAAACTGACCTTGATTCTGGCCCTTAGACCAAGAAAAGTTCGGATGGTTTCTCCACCCAGGGTTATAGGTTTCTGAATATGGGTCAAATTTCTGACGATTCTCGAGTCTAGTGTTATTATAGAGAGCATTGGCTTGCTCTTCATTATTATGGCCTTCCCAAAAAGGCTCCGATCTACCACTAGTGTGACCCATTTCTAGAAATTCTAACCTTTTAGCTATCGCTGCAATCTTGGCATCTGATTCAGAGCCTCCTTCTACCCTATTAATGTTTCCTCTGCTTAGAAGAATTGTTTTCCGGGGTTCCCTACTATTTTCCCATTGTTGGGTCTTTTCGGCGGCTTCATTCAAAAATGCCATTGCCGCATCAACGGTTTGGTTCTCAAACCCACCTGTACACAAAGCTTTAACCGTGGATATTGTGGAATAATCTAAACCCTCATAAAGGATCTGAACTAGCCTAACCTTCTCTAAACCATGGTGAGGACATTGTGTTAATAAATCATTGAACCTTTCCAAATACCTATACAAAGATTCTCCCTCTTGTTGTGAGAATGTGCAGATTTGCGTCCTAATCGACGATGTTTTATGCCTAGGGAAAAACTTATTGAAAAAGGTAGATGTAAGTTGTTCATATGTTTCGATTGACTCAGAAGTCAAACTATACAGCCACGATTTGGCTTTATCTTTTAGGGAAAACGGAAATAACCTAAGTTTCAAAGCATCATCATTTAAGCCTCTAATTCTTAGGGTACTGCAAATTTCTTCAAAATCCCTAACATGGAAATAGGGGTTTTCATTTTCTTTCCCTAAAAAGATTGGGAGCATCTGTATGGTCCCAGGTCTAAGCTCATAATTGGCTTCTGTGTCAGCTAACTTAATACACGAGGGACGAGTGGACCTAGTCGGATTCAACAAAGCTTTCAAAGTAGCCATTTCTGGTACTATCGGAGTATTAAGGATTCTCTCTTCAGGAGAATGTTCAAAACAGGACTCTCCGAAATTTGGACCTTCTAGATTAAGGTAATCGAGACGCTTAGAACTGCTAGGTTTTTCTTTTACAAATCTACCTAGGGCGTCTCTTTTACGTTCAGGCATACACAAGAATTTCCTAAAATTGAAAGGATAAGCAATCACAAATCAAGGACGACTCAACCAAATCAACCCTATTGATTTCTAGCAAACAAAAAGCATGATGGCTCCACTTAGATTGTTTCTAGACCAGCTTCTACTCTTCCAAGAGGAAACTGGGTACAATTTTAGCAAACCTCGTAGGACTATCCGAATAAAGTAATTCGAAGAGAAGTAGGAGAAGCTCAGAGGAGCTTTGATACCCCCACCTCTTTGGCAACGCTTCCCTGGGTTATAAGGCGGCTCTAGTCGACTTACAGTAATCTTTTTGAACTTTGAGTTAGGCTAACAAGATACCCAATACGATCCTTTTGAACCACTTTCCTACAAGCTCGTTACCCTATCGGTCTCGTTCTAGTCAATATTTTAAGCTTGGGTTCGCGTTCGGTATCGTTTTCCTAAGGAGGGCAAGAAGAGAACGGTGATGAAATCCAAACCCTTATCTTGTATGGCCAGGCCTTGCCCTTTACTAGAAAAGTAAATGTCCGTATTCAGATCCTCAACAGATATGCACCTTAAGGAATACAGTAACTCGCTGACAGGGGATTCCCGAGTGTTCAGAATCTTACCTCCCGTTCTAGACGGGGGATGAATCAGTTGTAGTTGACTCAGACCACTGACTCCTGTGTAAGTGTACGAACCCAAGGTGCAGAGACAATATAGTAATTGTCCTCCTTCTCTGCAAACAGTTTATATTTAAGGATACCCTTCCGTAGGGTATATAAAAATAAAAATAAAATAATGTTCAAAGTCCCAAAAAGTCCAAAAAAAAAGAGACCAGACCAATTAGACCAATCGGAATAAATAACACTTGGATAGCAATATGTGTGTGATCTCCCTGTCTCCGTCGCCTAAACAAGCGTGGAATGCAAGATACATGGGAATTACCATGTAATCTGCTGACAAGAAGCATGCGCTTGGATCCAAAAGATCAAATCATGTCGTTAATAAAATAAAATAAATAAATAAATCTAAAACCCTAAAAACAAGTCCGCGTCGGCGGCGCCAAAAATTGATGAGTTTTGTAGTTGTAGTAAAAATGATTCGTTGCTCGAACTTGTGAAGGATAACTTTAGACTTAAATTCAAAACTAAATTGAAAAATCACTAAAAATTATAGCAAACACTGACAAAGATGTTATCAATATTAAAAGAACACTGAGGCTGAGATTCCACTATTTTCCAAGTTCAAAGTGATTTAATCCAGTATTTATATTCATGCAATTTTCTCGTTCAATTTGATTCTAAACTATTGCAACATGTAGATTTTCAAAACAACAAGTGTAAATCCGAAGCATAAAACATCAAAAACCTAGGTCCAAGAATGCTCTATCAAAAGAAATAACAATTGCTCAACAAAAATCATTCAAACAATTTTCAATCAAGGCAAATAATCATAAAATAATTGCAATAAAATAAATAAAATAGAATATACCACTTTTTGTTGGAAAAATAGCTTCCTCTACCGCCTCAGCAAAGGGGTTTAGCTCCTCATATTAATCACTTGCTCAAAATACATGTTTCTAGCTCAAAAACTGATTACAAGGTAGAAAAGAGTATACTTTAGTCGCTGAAAGTCTAAAACAGAAGACTGAATCGTTGCTGAAAGGCTTCGGTGACTGCAGGAAGGAGCGACCGTATCTCGTTATCACTGAAAATAAGTCTGCCTCTGCGACTGACTTTGTGGGTCTTATGTTCTTCGTCTTCTTCTTCTTCAGCAGCAGCAGGCGAGTTTCTGCAAGTTGATTTTTTCGGCTCTCTAAGGCTCTAAACTTCCCCTAACTTCTCTCCAAGTGTTCCTCCCCTTCCTTGTACTCGAACCAACTCTTTTATACATCATAGGGCCAAGAAAATCCGAGAATAACTTTGATTTTTTTCCTTTCTCCACAAGTTGTGATATTTCTTTTCTTATCTCTGTTTCACGTGTTTTCTCTGATTTTGTCCCAAGATATCTCTGCATATGATACTTCCAAATCACAGGGAAGATATTTTCTCCTAAATCCCACGAAACTTCCATGTGTAATTTGTAAAACTTGCCTGTTTCCATATTATTTTTTCTTCTCTGTTTTATCAAAACCCGATTATCTAGCCCAAAACAGTCCATTCAATCACCCATACCTCGTCTGTTGATGGTTAAGAAGCAAGCCCAAGAAAAATCAGAGCTTTAATCTCTTCATAACTAACCCAAAATCGCAATCCTAACTCTGTTCTTCGTGCGGCAAAAGTTCCCGCCAATTTTCATTTTCAAAACGTGAAAATGTGGAGTCCCCTTATCCAATCCCGGTCTGTGCTTAGCAGCTGCCTGGAAATGGGTTACCCCTTATCCAAGATGAGAGTCCGAATAGCAAATGTCCTTCCAGGTATCTTTAACAACTTTTCGAGCCAATTTTGCCGCAAAAGCCTATTCCTCCGAAACACCTACAAAGGGATAAAATACCAAAATTAGTACAAAAATGGGTACTAACAGTATACACAAAAGAGATAAAAATAGACACATAAATGCGTCTATCAGGAAATACAATAGCCTTAGCTGGGAAATTACATTCCTGATGTTTGTTGTTGTCTCATTAAAATCCTTGCCGAGTAACAAAACCCTGTGGGAAAAAGCAACCTCGGTGAAGGAAAATAGTTCAACACACCATTAGATGCTCCCCCTGATGTCAGACAATTTTTATTAGTCTAATGCAGTCAAATGGAGTTTATCACACTTTACTTTGGTAACTTGAATGTTTATAAGACCATGTTGTTGATTCTAGAAGTTACGTTGCTTAACAGAATATCGCTTTTCATTTATTTGATTCAGATATTTTCAGTAATATCAACGCGATCTTTATATCTTCAACGTTCAACATACTTGATGTTTTTAGTGTTGTCTCGCTAAAAACCTTTTCGAGTAACAAAACCATTTAGGAAAAACTATTCTCGATCGAAGGGAAAAAGAGTACAATACAACTTCAATTTTGAAGTAAAATATGTCGACATCATATCCTTGGATCCTCCCCCTAATGTCGGCATCTCCCCATGATTACTCTCAGAGTTGTTACAGACAGTTCCTTTAGTCATGTACTTTTTGAAACTGAATAGCGGTAGTGACCTCGAAAATAGTCTACCATATCTCCCCCTGATTACTTTCGTTGGAAAAGAGATTATTGTTCCTTCATAATCAATAACTTTTGGATTGCACTTTCATTAGCATTCCTTTTTATGTCTTTGTAGGGATAAAACAAATTTATGTCAATGGTTACTTTTAAGTACATGATTACATTCACTATACCGTTTCAATGACGTTGCGTTGGCGGTGAGCTATATCTAGCTAACAAGTTCCCCGAGGATGAAAATTTTTGTCGAGTACATTATTATACTAAGTACAACAATGCATCTATTGTACTTAGATATGGGAATTTCATCTCCCAACACATCTTTGTCGTTTTCTTTTAGACGAAATGGTCACTTACTTACATTTGAACCTCGACTAATCATGGGAGTGCTATCAGGATGCATGTATTTGTTAAATTGCCTGAAAACTTTAGACATATGCAAACTGGTGGAATAATATACCACAAGATCAGTATTCGGTTGAGCTTTCCCAAGATTTTTCATCTCAAATTCGGATTTCTAATAGCTTTTAAGGCTTCTTATTATATCAAGAGTACCCATTATGTCTGTACCATCGGCATAAATAGCTACAATTCCAAATCAGGAACTTTCCTTTGAATACGCAAGGAAAAATAACTTACTTGTCTATCCCCTCCAAATCAAATAGCCACTTAGACATGTATACCACATTCGCATGATTGCTTCAATCTATAAGTGAGTGTTCTATCTAACTGTAAACACACTCTATGGTTTAGAGTCACTTAATTTGGGGAAAAAAGGCTATCAAGTACTTTTGTAAATATTTGCTATCTTTTGATTCTTTCAGAGATACGTAACAACCACATACATATGCTGCATTTCAAGTCCTTTTGAAAGTATCAAGCTAACTAAGTAGCGGAACGCTATAACGTTCATTACAAGAGGACTATTCCAGGGCTTTGTGAGAAACCTCGCGCCACAAGGCGAGTCTTGATACTTTGAGACTTCAATCTTCCCACTGTGCTCTATGACAAATAATCATGCATGTCCCATAGGCTTTACACTTGGTTGGTTAGCACTACCACACCAAATACCTATATATTTGTCAAAGAACCAAGTTCTACCTGGATTGTGTAGGCCAAATATGCTCTTTGTTGGCATTAAACAATAAGAAGCATGGTTCGATCTTGTCGTGCTCTATTTTCTTGAGCAACTATATATAAAAATAATCATTAATATGGTCCCACGATCTTTCCTTTGACTCGTGTGTGTTCTCATAATCCTTTAGGATTTCATTGTTCTCTGGTATCATAAAACTTCGGAGCGTCCTCCAGTAGTGATTCATGGACATAACCAGAGACAATCATATGGGATAATTTCATTAATGATACAAATTAGGTTGTGCCTTACTCATCTACTTCCTTTCTAGGTGAGTATTGATCGAACCTGGTGGTCTCTCCATCTTCCTTTGTGGAGCCACGACCTTAACTACACTTCCACCAAGTGTAGTTGAAACACCTTAATCTATGGTGTATCCCATACTGAGGATTTCTAACTTTGAAGGAATATTTACAGATGGTATGTGTGATCTTGTCACATTGCCGATATCAGTGCACTTTCTGAAATCGATTATTCTTTGTCGCTTCACATTTACATTTGTGGAGTACAAGAATCAATATGAGACACAGTGGGAACGCACCACGATAATTCATGTCATTCCCTTAGAAAATAGTTTTTCTTATCTCCCCTTAACGACGGGGAAATTATCTCATTAAAATGACAACCCGCAAATCTAGCTGTAAGAAATCTCCTGCCAAAGGTTTTAAAATGCGGATAATTGTTGGGAGTAAATATCCAACTTAACTACTTAATCGTTTTCGTGACCCATTATAATACGATGTGGACTCGTAATGGCACATATAGAGTGCAACCAAAAATGCGTAAGAATATGAATGTCAGGCTTATATCCAGTTACCAATTGGTACGTATAAAAGGTTGACTAATAGTGGGTTCTAAAACGAATTAAGTAAAGATGCGTCAATATTGCATATTCCCCAAGCAGTTAAAGGTAGGTTTGTATGCATAACCATGCCTTAGGCACCATATGTATCCTTTGATGATAGCCTTTGCGAGACCATGGGGTACAGGATGCTCTACATTGATCCTATTAAACATGAAATAACCATCAAGTCCTTTTGATGTACACTCGCTAGCATTTACAAGGGGTGGTGAGCCCTTACATGTAAAATATGTGCTAGTAGTTTTACAAACGCAAATTTCTTGGGAACTATAACTAGTCCAAAATGTCAAACATTCACCAGAGCCATAAGTCACTTTAATGGTCCGCATTCTGCATGAATATTTTTCTAAATTACACCTTGTTTTCTTTGTAATATGCATTTTAGGATGGTCTCAATCCTGTTTTACTGAAGACTTTGTGAAATGAATGATATGCTTTCTTAGTTAAAAGCAATGGGGGGGGGGGGGGGGGGTGCATCTATTACTTTAGAAAACACTTATTGAGAGAGATATGCCTTCATTTCGCATTATGTCAGTCTTTCTCCCGTTTTTGTTCACTCAAATAAAGTGATGTTCGTATGAGTCCTTTCAAAACTATCATCATGTCACAACCAAAGTGGCTTTATGGTTATGCCCAAAGCCTGTATGAGTCAATTCCTAATATTTCATCGTCGAAGTCAATATGGATTCAATAATCCAAATACTATAGTGATTTACATTTCACTAGACTGACTCATTAGTTTCTCTAAAATATGTTTCCTTCCAAATACATTAGAGACTATAAAAGATGCAGTCAATTACATTCTCATCACTGTGAGTTTCCACATAATATCCACTTGCATGGGTTTCTGTGGAATTTACCAAGGTGTGATTATCTCTCGGTACATGTAGAGATTTTGTGACGTCTTTTGTTCTATCTTGAAAAAAAAATTTGAGCAGTGTTTCGCTTGATGATCCAATCCTCGTAGTCACATTATAAGGAAATAGTTCAACAACTAGTTTATATTCCTTAAGCTGGTGGGAGGGAAACCACTATCTGTTAGACATTGAGTCTTGAGATATTAAATAAGTAGTGTGGCCTTATTAGTAACAAAAATGAGATTCAACTCAAGTACTTTAGAGTGTATGTTGCAGTTCCGGAGGGATGATATACTTTTCATCCAGACATATCTCATGTGCTTTAGAGAATTATCGTCTCGGGATAATGATGTACTTTTCATAAGTGCACAAAAGGGTCTAGTTCAATTGGTAAGGCAAAATTCTTCTTGCCAATAAAGTTGATGTCTAAAGTATCACTTTCCAACGGAAATCGGTTGCTACTATGGTACCTGCATTGCATTGCTCGTACCAATACCAGTAAAAATTTATTTTTGATGAGAGCTAGAATTACATCTTAACTTGATCCCATGTTCGGTTGATACCTGTACTTTGGTGTCATTACTACCTGGGACAGAAGTACATATTTGTCTTATAAAATATATATGTCCCTTTTTATATGCTTCACATGAGTCAGCACATCTAATCCTCGTTACTTCGGAGTTCTTTCTATTTTCAATTTTTCTACAATTAGCTTAATTTGAGAAATTTCTGCATCTCCACGGGTCAAGAGAATCTCACTTTGTATGTCAACCACTTACTTTAGGTTGAATAACTTACTAAAGATAGTGAATCTCTTGTTGGCATACTTCAAGATATATTGGTTTGTTAGTATCATGAGTGAAGTAGAAAAATAGAAAAAATATTAATTTCTGACTCATATCACCTTTTGTGAGTTCTTCCACAAAGTTGGGATGCACGTGCTTAGAAACATAAGGGCATATATAGCTTCACATTTTAGATTTTATAAAGGAATATATACCTTTTTCGCAAAGAAATGATTTCCACATCAAAAAATAATAATAATGGTGCTCAAATACTTTTGAGTCATTTTTGAGAAGAGTTGCTTCAACCAATTGGACATAAGGAATCATTTTGACTTGAGTCACATCATATTCAAAAGAAAAAGAAAAAATTTTCCAAGACCAAGGTCCTTAATGGTCGAGTTGAATTTGAGGAACCAGATTTAACCCCGATAATGGTTGACAAAACTTAGTCAATCGCTCACAATAGGATATTAGGCAGTACAAGTACTCAAAGGTATGTAAACTAAGCATTACTTTCATGGGTAAACAAGTATCATTTAAAAGGTAACTAATCCAAAAGGTAAAAACGGCAATATCGTCATGGATGTTAAGCAGTACAAGTACTCAAAGCAATACAACACGACGGCGCGGAAAAAAAAAAAAAAAAAATGAAGATGGAGCCAGGCACAAATTAACAATGGTCTTATGAATTTCTAGGCTAACTCCTTCCATTTGTATTAGAGAATCATACGAAAAAGAGTCATGATGAAGCATATATGACACAACCCATAAAACTGGTACAGATGTTTAACATAAAAGAATCCTAATCATTAGCTTGGACGATAGTTACAATCACAATTATTCCGAATACATAAGACATATAACCATGTATACCAAGCAGTACAAAATCAAGCATCTTCATGGTTAATCAATCTATGTACAACGAAGCCCAAATTAACTAGCAAAACAGACACAGAATCAAGACCCACAGGATGGTATCAATCAAGAATACAAAACAAAGGTTGGCTAACTTAGCCTAGATAAGTGGTGGTTCAGATTTGTCCTCACAAGAGATAAATCTACGGCTGTAATTATTTGTCATAAGTGTGGTTGTGATTGGGATTAGAATTGCATCTAACGGCTAAAATTTACTTCCAATATTACTAATGTTCCATTAATTCTTCATAAGAAATATTTTATTAATTTGCCATAATAAATGTCAATTATGAATGATATGTCAATCATAAATGATAGTAAATAAATTATTCTATCAACAATGATAATAAATATATTTTTATTAATTAATGCTTAAGATTAATTTAGTTTTGTTGTGAGTTGTACAACAACGTGTTTCTAATGTGCGTTGTTGTGCTGAGTTATGTACAAAAAAACAATTGATGTTTGGCAAAACATAAACTTAAGTTAGAGCTGATTAAAAAAGCGATCAAATTTGTTTCGTAAAATATCAGGTTCAACTATTGTTGTTGTAGCAAATGACTAGAATAGACATATCTCTGAAAATTATTGTGTATTTTATTGTGCTTAAGAATGATGAGTTTTTTTTAGTATGTAATAAATAAATATATAAATAATATTAAATTTACAAATTAGTATTATTATTAAAAAATATTGTTTTTTAAAAAATTCAGTCGTGGTTTAATATTGCCTTTATTTTTATGGTTGATAAATTAAAGAATTTTGAATGACGGTATAGTATAAAATATAGTTTGAAAGGAAAATTATTATCTTTAAGAATACAATATAGCGAATACAGATCGGTAGTATATATAGATTTAGGGGTAATTTTAATCATTTATAAAATAAAACATGGATAGAAAAAAATAGAATACAAAATTAAGGTTGACCATAGCTTTTGCTTTTGAAGCTTTTAAAAGCTCTTTCTCCCCTACTTTTCAAAGTTGATAGATTTTGGAAGTGCGTTGCATAAAAAACACTTTAAAAAATCTTTATCAAACACTATGATGGAAAAATATTACAATATATATGTTTTCGAAGTACTTTCTGGAAATTAAAAAAAATAGAAATAACAAACTCAGTTAGATTCGCTAATAATTATACAAGTGGACCCCAGTGGCGGTTGTAGTGGTGTTCAGGCAAAGACGCTATGGTTTGATTCGAAGTGGTGGTGGGAGTTGTTTCAGTAAAAACAGTAGTGGTGGGTGGTGTAATTATGGTAGTGGCAAGTATTGGTAAACATTGTTTCCCAATGAGTAATTTCGCGCCATCTCACATATTTCCTAATAAATAGCATAACTTTATTTTTATTCATTGATGATGGATAACAGAGTCTAGCTATTAGTCATTGTTATAGTCTATTGTTATTAGATTAAGTAGTGAACCATTTGACTTACTACTTACTAGCTAATAATGGTTTCATTATTTTTATGCAGCAAATAACCTCACATTTGGAAGGTTAATGTCGTAGAATGCCTGGAAATTTTGAAAAACTAAAACTACATGATGTGAGTAAAATGGGTTGTCATTTGAAATGATTTAACATGTTATAATATAATATCTTGAGTAAATGAATTAGTTTTCCTTTATGTTATTGAAATAGTAAGAACATATAATGCGATATGTATTGTTGAGTCAATTCAGAGTTTTAATCTTTTCAGACTATTCTTAAAGGGAATAAAATCAACAAGGATCTGAACATTGTCAATACTATTCTCGAGAAGAATGAGTTCGGGTGATGTAATTTGTTATAGACTACATAGTTTAATGTTTTGGTTACGTATGGTTACTAAATTGAGGGAGATGGGCAAATATCATTTCAAATTATCGATTTTTTTTTTAAAACTATTAAACATATCAAATAACATTGTTTTATTCTTTTGGGAAAGTGTGTGTGAAAATTAATTCCGATATAATTTCATGGTTGGCTTGAGGATACAACTCGCACAGGATGAGGCATTATTTGAGACAATGTCAAAGTGTCAAAACAGAAAGGAATTATATATGAGGACATTTTTGGACTGAAGAATAGAAATATATATCAGTTTTCCTTTACTTTTGTAATGATAAGAAGAGTAAATTCGGGAATTAATAAATATTATATACAATATATAAACGTTGACAAACGTATAACCAAATAAAAATCCATACCCGTGCCGTTACGGCATGGGCTAAGCCCTAGTTATTCATAATACATAGATTAACAATGGCATATGACATACATCATGTCTACCTATCAAAGATTTAATTAAAAAGAAAATCAAAATATGGCAGACAAAACAAAGATGGCATATGACAGTACACTCGATGCCAAACGCACACACAGACAGACAAATATGATTGACATTTTACATTATTAGGATAAGAAAAAAAATAAGGGATTCTGTGAGATATACCTAGCCTTGAGATATGGTACTTGATTCCCCTTCCGATAACAAAAGACCTCAATTAGATTTTCTCCCACAGATTGAACAATAGATTTTCTTCATCCATAAATACCTAATTACAGATGACCTAAACTTCCATTTGCAAGCTTCGCATGATTAATCAAAAAATCTCCTTCGATTGATGAGAACCCCAAAAAAATAATTCTTTCTTTAGTGGCAGGGAACAACTCGTGCTTGATAACATTTTGTAGTAGAATTGTAAAGAAGAAGACAAAGAGATAAGAGAGAGAGCGGAAGATCTTATTGATTCATCAACCACATTACATATCTATAACATCCTTATATACATGTAAGGCAAACCCTAAGTATAGCTAGTTGGGCCGCACATCTATGGGTCGTAGGCCGTACAACATCTAACATTTTTTTAACCAGTTCTTTCGTTCACATCATTCCCCACACTGTTTTTATAACTTTTCCTGAACCGGAATCTGGTTTAAAATTTTGGATCCTATACTTTTTCGTTTAACCTTTGCATAGGATCTGTGGATATTTCTGAATTATTGTAATTGTTTTATTAATTTAAAAAAAGAAATCCATATAGCCATCCAAGTTTTGATTTACACCATCTATATCAAGCGTTGAATCGAGTTTTGTAACCTTACCTTTCACCTGTTTGAGAAAATGTTTCAATAAACCATTATGCTTAGATTTGTTTTCTGCGTAAGCAATAGATTTGTTAGTGTTAGTGTTGTTGGTATCTAACTCAACACTAATTGACCTTATTGTTTTATCCAAACCCCTATTGTTTTCACGATCTGATCAACAATACTTCTCGGTAATTCTCAAATCTATAACTTACGTTTCTGCCCTTGGTTTCACAACAGGCCTATTTTCAATATTTTTGATTTACAGGGATTAAGCACCTACTAGTCTAATCTAATACTATATGTTGTTGAATTTTTTGACCTTAATTAATGTATTGAACTGTTTGATTGTGATTTTGGACCCGACGTACAAAGTTACCGACGTAAAGCTACCTGCAATCACCCGAAACCCTCGGCGCTGATGATGTGATTGCTGCCAATGATTTAATTCATGGCAAATACGACACAAAGCTGCGGCGTACCAGCTGGAGATTGCACAGACAGTACAACAAAGGAGACCAGATGCAGACCAGTCCACTTTATAGGAAGGGGAGAAAACAGTTCAAAGTTGGAGATTGCACCAATAGTACACATAGGAGCAACGATGATAATCCCCCCATTCCAACGATGCAGTCCTAATCATCCGCTCTGATGATGCAGTCCCCACCCCAGCTAGATTGCCAGTTTAATATCATAATGAGAGATACACGAAAGTTAATCTACGTGCTACCCGACGTACAAGTAACCCGATGACGATGATATAAAGATCAACGACGATGCACCAACAGTACACAAGGGAGCAACGATGCCCCTCCCCGATGATAGAGCTTCGTTCCCACATCCCGCTGATAAAGCTTCATTTCCACAGTGCGATGATGTTGCTTCGGTCCAAGATGTGAGATCAAGTTATACACCACAGATACGAGATTTATCTTCAAGCTTGCGGTGAAGATGTTCGATGGAATACCAAGTTAAAAGTATACTGGAGTACGATTAAAAAGGCTAAGAGAATTTGCAGTTAAACTCAACGAATAATCTCCGAAGTGGATTTCCCGACGATCGATTCTTTGTTTCTTTCTATGCAGCTTTCTGACTCACGGCTTTTCAAACCCACACTAGTTCTTGGTTGGAGAATATAAGACATCCTTGAACCCAAAGTTTAGTTTTTGGAGCAGATCAAAGTCTTCATCCCAGTGATATAATTTTGATGACGACGATGAGTCTTTTGTCCCGATGATACATGATAGCTTCGACCCCCCCAACCCGATGTTCCAATCTAAGTCTGATGATGCTGTCAGCATTCTGCCGAGAAAAGACTAACCAATCCTAACTACTGAAGAGATGCCATTGGATGAAAGAAGAAAGAAGTAGCTGCTAGTGTGTTGTTGACCACCAGCCACAAGAGACGTACATACGCAGCAGTGTTAATGGGGGAAAACAATTTGCTGATTTTCTAGGGAACGGAGAGACGACCGAACGAACGGAGGCTCCTCAACCGAACAAATTGCCTAACCTCAAACAGATGCACTGCACGGGAGTGCTTTGAGTTCGAGATATCAATCTGTAGGACTCCGTCCTAAACCAAGACAATGGCCGTTCCAGAGTCAATTCGGTCACAAAGAGGGAAGAGGGTTGATCTGTAAGAGGGAAGCTGAGAAGTGTGTGAGATCAATGATGATCAAGGATCGTGAATGTGTTGTGGGTTTCTGCAAATGATGAATAAGTTCGCTCAATTGAGAGAGTGTTGCTCACACGATGATTCTTGGTTAGACGATGAAATGTTGTCTGTTTAACCAGTGTCTTATCTCGTGGATTCTTGTTCTCTTCTCGTCAATTCAGAGACTTATTTATATTTTTGGAATGTAAACACATTGATCTCCAGTAAGTGTGACGGTTGTTCGAGTGAAAGAGTGGGAAAGTGGAAATCGTGGTTGCACCAGTTCCTCGTACGTGAGAGGGTTGGTTGATTGTCCACCCACTACTTTGCTAACTCCCTCAACTGCTTGCACGACTTACTCACATTTCTCATCGTGGATGAACACACGTGATGTAGGCCGCCAGACCAAAACCCTAATGAAAATCACCCATGTGACGTGATTAATGTCTCACGAACGTTGAGTCTGCAAGGAAGACGTGTATTTGATCAGTTAGTCATTGACTTGATTAGAAAATGAGTTTAAGTATTGTTCAGTGGAGCATGATTGTCGAATGCTCTAGGATTCATGGATCGAGCGTCTGCTAAGACGTATAGTTCTCGAATGAATGATGTTGATAGTCTGAGCAAATGTTGCTCGTATGATGACTTGTTGAATATTGATGGTTGAATCAATATTCGAGCGTCTGAGCAAGTATTTCTCTTTCGATGGATTACTGAATATTGATAGTTGAATCAGTATTCGAGCATCTGAGCAAGTATTGCCCATTCGGTAAATTACTGAATATTGATAGTTGAATCAATATTCGAGCATCTGAGCAAGTATTGCTCATTCGATAGATTACAGAATATTGATAGTTGAATCAATATTCGAGCATCTGAGCAAGTATTGCTCATTCGATGAATTATTGGTAGCGTGACCAAATTATTAATTAAAATATTGGTAGCTGTACCGAATATTGTATAATTATTCCAGATGTTGATTGCTGGATCAACATAAAATTATTAGTGTTTGAACTTGCTCAGAATTATGATTTTGCAGAGCATTTGTTCGAAACCCTCATTTTGATCAATTGCTCGTCAATTGATGATTTATTGAAAATAGGTCAGCGTGACCGGCTACATGGGATGATGGACGACCATGTAGCGCCCAAGTGCTCGAGTGAGCATGCACCAAAGTCCTTTGTCGACCAGTTGGTGAAAGAATGATCAAATGTTGGTTTAATCATTTATTAAAATAGTGCTCGTATGAGTGTTAGGTAGTAAAACCTGGTTATGTAGA
This sequence comes from Papaver atlanticum, assembly GCA_023531105.1. Lineage (NCBI taxonomy): Eukaryota > Viridiplantae > Streptophyta > Magnoliopsida > Ranunculales > Papaveraceae > Papaver > Papaver atlanticum. The sequence continues at coordinate 676,780 of JAJJMB010003897.1, forward strand.
GATGAGGGACCGACCAAGAGGTCATGGGACTGGCCCTTGGTGGTCGTGGGACCAGCTGACGGTCGATTAAGCAAATCCCAAGTTGGTTGGAGAGAGTTTGGACCCAATATGAACAATTGATAGCAAATTAGGTCAAAATTATGAAGATGTGTGGGACCGGATCATTGCAAGCCTTAGGGCCGACATTGGTCGGTCAAGGTAGCATGCCCATGTCACCACAGTGTCCGTGTCTCAGTCCTGAGAGTTTTGGTATTTTCTGGTGCGCGTTTGAGCAGTATTTTGGATTTTCAGACGAGTTTGATCTTGACTGAAACTCTCAATTTTGCTCGAATGAGCAAGCAGAACTTTGCTCATGCAACCGATATTTCGAGAAAATTAAAATAATGATATTTTAATTCTTGACGTGAGAAGCCTAGTTGGTCATGTGACCATTTGACTTTTTGGCTTTTTCATGGTTTGAGCAATATTTGAGAAAATATTGAAAAACTAGGGTTTTCGCTAAAACGATGGAGTTCCATGAGATGAAGGAAATAATAATATGAGAAAATAAGGGATTGTAAGGTGTGGGACCAGCCACGGCTAGGGCATGGCCGGCCGGCTAGGTGGCCCGGTCCCGTGACACCTTTCCCTATTTTTTACTATTTTTTCATCGTTTGATGGAAAGTATGGAGAAACAAGGAGTTTCGCTCAAACGAGAGAGTTTGCTCAAATGAATGAATCTTCATGAGATGAGGTAAAAAATAAATTAAAGTGAAATAAAATAACGGGAGAGTAGGACCGGCCACGACGGCATGACCGGCCGGCTGGTGGGCCCGGTCAGACGCCTCTTGTTTATTTATTTAATATTATTTTCCTTCAAAAGTTGCTCGTTCGTCCATATTTTCGAATGCTCGTTCGTGCGTTCGGGTGCTCGTTCGTGCATTATTGTCAAGTGATGTGATTTTAGATAGTGGTAAATAGGATTCGAACTCTAAGACTTGTGAAGATTCGAGTTTTTAAATTTAATAAAAATTATATACAAAAATATTAACAAAGTGGGCGAGAGGTACTGGGACTAAGGATTTAGCCAATCTTCATAACATAAGGTTCACTTATTTATTCTCAACAATTTTAGCTCAAGAAATATAAACATGGACTCTATTTTTTGCCAAGGTAGATTCTCAAAACATTGATTGTAAATGTTAAGCATGGGACATCAAATCACCTAAGCTAAGCATGACCCATCTAATCAAATGACAACCAATTTAATCAAATCATATTTCAATTAATTTTAGTGCAAAAGTTATAAAATAAAATAAAATAAAATAAATTTACCCATGTATGAAGTTCGACCTCCTCCGTCGTCCCAGTGTTGCGGTTTAGCTCTTCATGGTGAAAACACGCTCAAAACTCATCTATATTAATGCTCAAAAGTGTTTTATAATTGATGAAAAGGAGAAAAATGGTGAAAATCGGGTTTTGTAACAATTATATTTGTTACAAACCTTTGTTACAGAGAACGATAATTATAAAGTGCTGTTGTTACTGTAGCATATAAGACTGTCCTGGAACGGTCGCATACACTGTAGCAGTTACTACTGTTTTTGGGCGTCTTATGTTCTTCGTGTTCTTCAGTTCCGCAGTAGCAGAAACAGCAGCAGCAGAGCCTGTAAACCTATGATTCTCGCCTCCTCAAGCCTTCTCAGCCCCCCAAACTCCCGACACCTCTTCTCTGTGATCCTATAAGCCTACTTATACATCATTGCGACATTGAATCTCCTCCATTAACTTCAAATAATCTTCTTTTACTCGGGTATATTTTTTTTCATTTTTATCATTGATTTTGATTTTCACGCATCTTCAGCTGTATTTCTTTCCTTCTATACCTTCTTCACGCTCCAGGATATCTATTAAGTCTTCCAAACACGTGCAGTACACGTTTAAATTTCTCACAACTCGTGCAAGCTCATGTTTTTCCTCCAACTCCCTGTTTGGAATAAAACAAGTTATCCAGCCAAATTTGATCGATAAAATCACCCATACTAGCTTTCAATAGTCATATCACGTCTACCCACTAAGTTTCAGGGATTGAATCTCACTAAATCACGTCCAAACATCCGATTGAAATTCTGCCAGTGAAAGGGAATATTTTCCCGCCAAAAATATTTTTTTGAATTTGAGAAGAACATGTCCTCCCCCTAATCCTGCACGGGTGTCCCTTTAGCACTTGTCTTATGGGGTGCAAATAGTAATTTTTGGGCGTATATATTAGTTTTTCCGGGGTTCCTCCAACACATTTTTGGGATGCTTCCAGTGCATTTCTGGGGTGCATTTAGTACTCTATCCTGGGGTGTAAAACACCACTTTTCGAGCCAATTTCGCCGCAAGAGCTTCTTTCTCTAAAAATACCTACAAAAACATAAAATAACAAAATAAATACAAAATCGAACACTAACAATATATACAATTGAGACATATTAGACACAATAATGCGTCTATCATCAAGTACACTTGCACCATTTTCTCGGGGCATACTCAGTGATGGTCCGGACTCCCGATTATTGCATATTTATTACTAATTCATGAAATTCAGCTGACATGAAACGGAGTAATAAAATGAGTTGAGTATCTATTACTAATCCATGGAATCCAGCCAGGGGATTCAGGGGACGGAGTAATGAGATAAAATGGTTATCTATTACTAATCCATGGAATCTAGCTGGGGATCAGCCATGGAACGGAGTAGTGAGATATAATAGATTGTTTTCTAGGAATTCAGTTGGCGAATGATACGCTAGAATTAATCTATTTGCAGAATCGAGATATGAGATAGTTGAAGCATGATATTCGTTCTGAGGGGTGTATAATCAGGGAACAACGAATGGCGTGACGTCTTGAAGGCGTTAAGCTCCCTAACAAACATTATGTCTAGGGAACCGCCCAATCATCAAGATTCTATACACGGTCTCTCTACGTAGTTAGGGAACAACGTGCAACATGATGTCCTGAAGGCGTTAAGATCTCTAACAAATATTATGTCTAGAGAACCGCCCAATCATTAAGATTTTATGTAGAGGTGATGATGAAATGTGTGAAGCATCGAACGCTCAGCTGGGAGGCTTTTCGAGAAACATATTCATCATAGCTCTTAGAGGAATGTTCGCACAGTCAGAGATCGTGAAACGGTTCACGGATCATAAAATATGAATCGTCACATGCATTCCTGAAGCCGGGTCAGAAACATGCAGTATCATGATTTTACGATTTTAGCCCTTGTCGAAAATCCACCATCAACATTAAGTCCCCTGCTTAGTGAGGGACAGTCATGTTCCGCAGTAAGCATTTGATGGTGATTTTCCAGTAGACGAGATAAGTAGTTGAACTTAGTCGTACAAAGACATTTTTAGAATCCCCGATTTGCTCCAATGATGTCATGTACGAGCAAATGCCTAGGTAAGGGCCCTGAAAGTATGATAGAGTGTCATCCCGTGAGCACGGAGAGATGAAGCACTGCTGATTTAGACGATCAGACGTCCATTTTTGGTCGGTTTAGCGTTTACGGGCCGGGCCCAAAAAGGAAATCCTTGTTTTAGGAACGGATGTTCGTTTGTTCGTTAGTTTAAGAAACAAACAATAATCCCTAGCATAAGAGATATTTTTTTTTAATAGACCTGCATCTAATGATAAAATCTTTGTTTATGAGTTTTCATGAAAACAAAATATTATCTTTTAAATATGTGAGATTTCACAAGATGGAATAAACTCGTTTCAAAGGTGGATGCTCGTACGAGAGATTATTTTTTTCCTAAATAGACGTGCGTCTGTTAGTAATAAAAAAATTGTCTATGAGTTTTCATGAAATTTTTTATTTTCGATATGTGAGCTCTCACAATTTTTTTTGAAAATATACTCTTATTTCAAAGACGTATGCTCGCACGAGGGAGCAAAAATATTTTATTTTTTTCAAATTTACGTGAGTTTCACGTTAAAATATATTTTTTGTAAACAACTGTTAAAAGTAGACAATTATACATGGTGAAATAATGTCTGTATGTGAGTTTTCACAATTGTAGAATGGAAGTCTGTCCAATTTTTGAAAACCCAGTGAATGTTCACACATTAAAAATTTACGTGGGTTGTTCACGATATTATGAAAATCAATTTATGATTTTTGAATAATGGACTTTGCCGTCTTTGCAGGTTTGAAGAAACGAACAAGTTTTAAAAACTTTTGTGCTAAGTTCACTACTGTTAGTGAAATTGTTAACAGGTAAGAGTTGGATGGTTACCATTTTTGTTGCGTGTTTGTTATTAGTATATCCATGACTCCATGTCTTTCGCCTCAGATAATGGTGACTTCCAGTTACAACCACCTTCTGGCTCTTCCGGGGAACGCTCCTGAAATATCAAGTCAAAGATGAAGACTTCTGCAGATGGTCATGCCAAGGTGAATCAACCTTTCAGAGATGTTGGAAAGTTGATACACTGTATGTCTCCTGATCATCCGAGAGTGGTTCGTGCTAAGATATATGCTTTCTTGGTATTAGCAGATGCGGAGGGAAAGCAGAGACGTGATGAAATATCACAGAAGAAAAGAGCTGAAGATGAAGAGCTCATATCTCATCAGCAAAAGCACCGCCGACTTCAGCAAGTGAGACTATCGACTGAAGATGAAGTTCGGATTTGCGTTGATGGTGTAGCTCCTTATTCAGATGTGGATGAATGAAGAATTTCGTCATAATTCGTCATCAGAAAATTCAGAAGTTAGGTCTTCATTGAAATTGCCGTAGAATCTTCGTCCGATGTCGTATTTTTGTGATCTACCATGTTTCTTCATCCTCAGAAAATTTCCAAGATTTCATGTAGGAGCTTTTCGGATTTTGATCACGTTTAAGGGCCGAAATTGACGAAATAGCAAACTTCCAGGAGGTTTTTAGAAAATTTTCAGCTGTCATGTAGTCCAAGGTTTTGGTCACATCTTTTTGGTCGTTAATCCAATTGCTGTGAATTTTGGATATGTTGTAGAGGACATCCATACGAATAGAATGACATATGACTCAACCTTAGATTCTTCACCAATTTCTCCCAGCTCGCTTCTTTGTGCAGGACAGTGCAACCGAAGACAACGAACCAAAGTCTTGTTATGATGATCTCCGAAGACGATGAGATACAGTCTTGCTACGATGATCTCTGAAGATGATGATCCAAAATCTTCCTACGACGATCCAAAGTCCGATAACGATGATCTCCGATGACGACGATCCAAGGCCCAACGACGACTTTGATGTAAGCTTCCAATTAAATCATATAGTCCGATGTTGCTGCAAAGAGCTATGTAACCACAATTGACGCAGTGCTCAATCCCCGACTTCCACCATAGTTGATAGTGTCATTATAAAATGCATGCTAGCTGCTGAAGAGATGTTAACTAGTGAAAAAGAAAGAAATGTTGTATACCTGGCAGTTAAAGTGCTGCTTAACCAGCCATGAGATGGAGTAACCCGAAGTGTATCCCGCGCATAGCTCAAAAATGGTGATGACGATGCATCTCCGACCCCCCAACCCGATGATAACTACGGTACAATTCAAGGTTGTGGTAAAGCCGCCATGTAACCGCAGTGTGGCCTGGCTCAACGTTGCCGAGAAGAAGCTACATAACCACAACATAATGCCATTCATTGTTCCCAAAGTGTCAAAGATGTTATGTAGCCGCAACATAGCACAATCCATTCTCACGGAAAATAACTCAGCTTATAATATTCCACAAAATAGGTGGTCAAGATGATGACCTTGTGGACAACCTGATGCCAATCGTTATAGACTTATGACAAGGTGTTAAATGTCAAAGAACTCTCCGTTTCAATGTTATGCAGGTACTAACTTGACCCGTGGGAAGCAGTCTCATTGCAACTGTCCCAACAACATCGACGCAGCTACAAGCTCATTGGAACAACACTGATGCAACACACCTGCTGACATCACCGATGACAACAAACGTAGAAAAGCAAAGCGGCAAGGGTGCAGACACAACGTAAAGTAGAGATTGTCCAGTTAACATCTCCACAAAATCCGCAGCTTCACAAATAAAAAATGTATTCAGCAACATCAGAATATACAGCTTGCAGGTGTAGGAACCGGTGAAGCAGTGCAAAGCTCTCATCAATGAAGATACCCAAAATCTTCTGGCTCATATTTTGTGCAGTCCAATCCAAAGTTCAGATGTATGGAAACAAGTACATGCAGTCCAGAAACGCAATGACGAGAGGGCACATAAACACCACCAAAGATGCAGGGAGCTGATCAAGGAGCAGCATTTCAGCAAATTGAGAACAAGACACATCATATCAGCAAGTTGACCACCATCTATGCAGTACGAGCTCATCTAAAAATCAACCACGAAGTAGACATTTATCCCTCAGCCAAGGAGCGACAAAGCAACTAGTAACAACTTAAAGTATTGCATACAAAAACAAGTCCGACCCTCGAAATATGGAAGTAGAAATATCAAGCTTGATTTCTGGATCAATGGTGTCGTGCAAGAAGCAGTACTGGCAATCCAGTTCTTGATGGTGAGTTTTTGACAAGGGAATTTACAGTAATTTAGCCTGAACCTAGCTATATAAATATAATAAAATCCCTGACACAGCATCAGGGTTGTTGAATCTATATCAATATAATTTTTTATTCCGCAAGAGAATCAATAAAGTATATTCAATTGACGGGCTCAGTAGTCCTAAAGCTATTTTGAAAGTGTATATGCATGCTAAATTTCAGGGCTTTCCCCAACATAAACCTCGTCATTCCATATACGCCAATGCACATACCTTTTATGCCATATACACGGCATTATCCATAATCAGAATGAGATTGAACGCCATTCTCGGATTAACATGTTATCAATAGTATAGTATTTAGTACATAGTCATATCAGTATCGTTTCAAGTCGCAAACTCCCACGGCTGAGTTCCTTGAATATACTGTAACGACACTATTTTTTTTTAAATCTATACTAAAATAGCATTACACCTCCAAATCTAGGCCTGACATATTGCCCTAAGCTCAAATCACAAGGTTATGGCTATATCACGAGCATCACAACATGTTGGCTAAGTCCATGACACAATTTGGCAAAGTATTGCTTACGGCATGCCTTCCACTGCACCACAGCGCAAGCCGCGCAATCATTCTCAGTCTTGGCGGATTTGGCCAAGGCCACGGCGTGGTCACACGCGCCACTATTGGCCTTGGACATGTGGCCAAGGCCACTGCATGGTCGCGCACGCTATTATAGGCCTTGGAAATGTGACCAGGGCCATGGCAAGGTCCCACACCTCAACTTAGGATTTGGCAGCTTTGGCCAAGGCCACGGCGTGGTCGCGCACGCCATTATCAGCCTTGGAAATGTGGCCAAGACCATGGCAAGGTCCCGCGCCCCATTATCGGCCTTGACAGCATTGGCCAAGGCCACGGCGTGGTCGTGCGCGCCATTGTTGGCCTTGGCAATGTGGCCAAGGCTATGGCGTAACCTTGCGCACCATTATCACCATTATCGTCCTTGGCAGTTTTGGCCAAGGCCACGGCGTGGTTGCGCTAGCCATTATCGGCCTTGGCAATGTGGCCAAGGCTATGCAGGACCCTGCGCACCATTATCACCATTATCGGCCTTGGCAGCTTTGGCCAAGGCCACGGCATGGTCGCGCGCTCCATTAATGGCCTTAGCAATGTGGCCAAGCCTTTGGCGAGGTCCTGCGTATCATTATTGGCCATGATAGCTTTGGCCAAGTCTATAGTGCAACTCCGCACATGGTTCACGGCCTTGGCAACAATGGACAGAGCCATTGCAAGGTTTCGCGTGCCATTCTCGGCCTTGGCAGCTATGCCCAAGGCCGTGGCAAGGATTCGCGCGCTAATCTTTGCCTTGACACCATTGCCAAGGCCATGGCATGGTCCATGCGCTATTTTTTTTGCCACTATGCCATTCACTATTTAGTATCCATAAAATAGGCCAATCAAATGCCATACGGTAATTTAGTACTCAATTATCTCACATGTAGATTATGTCCTGGAATATTTCTCTCCATTTTTGTTGTGGCATAAAACTCATGTGCACTATGCCACTTTTATGACATTGGCATGTCACGCTAAAATTATAGCGTATTGACTAGACACTAACATGCCAAGCTATTCTGGTATGCCGCAACAAGGCGCGAGCACGCCCCAATTCCACAAATGGCTTTGGCTACGTTGTTTTCACAACAACTTCAATTCAACATGCCTATATGGCAATATCAACGGCTACAATTTATCCTAAGTAATATGAGATCTATAATCCATCAAAAACACTTAAGAAACATCAAAATACATCACATGGGGGGATTCTTCATGGGGTATTGGTCTGGTGGTCTACGACAACATGTGGCGTGGCAACACCCCATGTGAAAAGTTAAAGTAGTGTGGCAGTTACAGCAGTTGGAGAGATAGTGGGCGCAACATAAATGGATTTCCAGAAACTTCCCTAAATTATCTCGCACTAACCCATCATCTCCATCTCTCCATAACTCACGACTTCCACTACTTACGAGATTAACATTGTGTATCCTAAACTACTATAAATAGGTTGCCCAACCTATTCATAGGACATAACAAGCTTTCATACCCAAAATCTTTGTATTCTTCCTAGTTTTCAATACCCAACACACACAATTCAATACCATTTTCAATTTCTCAAACTTTTCTGCTTAACTCCCCTAAGGTCAACCCATCCTCCTCTCCATCGTGACCGAAGCAGGACGGAACGGCTACTATCGTGGTTTAGGCTTGTCCTGTTTGATTTTGATTTTTGAACCTAAAAAGAAAATACCACAGTGGTGCATTTGTTTTACCTGGAAGTAATTTTTAGGAACCTCTCGGTCACGAAATCAGATTCTCCATCCAACTAAAAAGCAGTTATTCAAGGGTTGATCCCAGTTCCAGTAACCTCAATGGTCCAGATCCTGAGAACATCTCTCAGAATATCATAACACTACTCCTCTTACCGGTGGCGCAGAGGATGCTACAAACACTGAAGGGAGAAATGAAGAAGTAGAGACAAGAAGATCCGGCAAAGAGACATGAACAAATGGCGATTACTCAGACAAAAGTACTTACCTGCCTCGGAACTTTAGAAGCACAGTTGACTCCGGAGCAACATCAAATTCGGACAAAGCAAGCTCAAAACACCCCTGGATCTTCCGCCGGAATCGACAACTTAAGGGAGTATCCTCGAGAGGATGGTGTTCGTGCTATTGCCCCAGAAAACAACCAACAACCGAATTTCATCATTCAAAAAGATTTGGAGAAACTTTTGCAGGACCGTGGGAAAGAGGAGTCATCATTGTTTCACCACTACCAACTGAAAAAGCGGGGGTCTTACAACCACACCCAATATTTCGTTCGGCAATTTGTATGGACTAACTCCAATATAATTCCAAGAGCATCATCTTATAAAGCGATCTCAACCAAGAAATATATCAAAGAGTTATATCTCAATTTCTCGAAACAATCTGAAATCGAACATAAAGAAATCTGTGAGCCCGATTGATATGAAATAACTTGGACGGTACCAAAGACCAATGCCCAAGTGTCAATCAATTCCTATCCAACAATCAAGGTCAGATTTACCAATTGATTGAACTACGCATAACCTGTGATATTTCAATTATATAGAAAATATAATGCGGAAAAGAAATAACACATACACCATAAGTTTTGTTAACGAGGAAACCGCATATGCAGAAAACCCCCGGGACATAGTCCAGTTTTGAACATCACACTGTATTAAGCCGCTACAGACACTAGCCTACTATAAGTTAACTTCGGACTGGAATATAGTTGAGCCCTAACCAAGTCTCACACCGATTAAGGTACAGTCGCGTTCCTTACGCCTCTGAATCCCAACAGGACTCTACGCACTTGATTCCCTTAGATGATCTCACCCACAACTAAGAGTTGCTACGACCCAAAGTCGAAGATTTATTAAAAAATCTGTCTCCCACAGATATGCCTATGAAGTTTTTGTTCCATCTTTTGATAAATCAAGGTGAACATGAACCAATTGATAATCCGGTCTTATATTCCCGAAGAACATCCTAGAAATATCAATCATCTCACAATAACTTAACTATATGGTAGTATAAGAAGTTATTGTGGAATCACAAAGAATGAGATGAAGAGCTTTGTGATTACTTTTTATATCTTACCTATCGGAGATAACTCTCGAGCAAATCTTAGAGAAGATAGTAGTCAATACGATAGAACAAGTAAGATCAGAACACGCAACTACAGAGAAGATAGTTGGGTCTGGCTTCACAAATCCCAAATGAAGTCTTCAAGTCGTTAACCTATAATGGTTTTGGAAAAACCTAGGTTAAAGGAGAATTGACTCTAGTCGCAACTAGGACACAGGAAAGTGTCGGGATTAGGTTTTCCAATTGCTAGAGTTCTCCCTTATATAGTCTTTCAAATAAATGTTTTCTTACAATCAAAGCTGAGTTAGCTTAGAAACAAAGCATTCAATATTCACCGTTAGATGAACACCTGATTTAAGATTCAAGATAAGTTTGCTTACAACCAAAGCAATATCTCTCCACCGTTATATGGTCTTAGCTTGTTACACACAAATGAAACATACATTCATTTAGATATGGGTAACCGTACCTAAAGGTGTATATTGAGTTGGCTAAATAATAGTTAACCGAAGTTAGCCACATGAACACTTTTGTCTTAACCACATTCATCTAATACTTCTAGATCATATATGATGATCAATCAATCATGAAAGATAATCAAACTAATCTAATTGTGTTACTCATAGAGTTGTTCGATTGTATATATCTCATAGAAGTATATAAGAAACAATTGAAACAAAATCAGATTGAATCGTAATCGTACAAAGTACTTATATAGAAATCAATTCATGAACATTAAACCACGATTTGCAAAGATTACATTCCTTAATTTATTAATGTATTTGTTCATGAGTATGAAAACATACTTAATCGGATTTTAGAACTTTAACCACTAAGTTTGCAAACTGGTACGCAAACTATAGTTCCGGACTTTGGTCTTGTCCATCCGTTTGCAAACAGGTATGCAAATAGCTGTCCCAGACCTAACTCAGGTAGAACCGTTCGCAAACTGGTATGCAAACTTGGTTCCCGGACCTGAATCATACCAAAACATTTTGCATACTGATATGCATACCGTGTTGTATCCAGATAAAGGTTAATTATTCTAAACTCCCATTTCAATCATTGAAACATCCTTAGAAGACGACAATAGCTTTCTCACACAAACTATTAGCTTATAAGTAATTTTCAAGTGATCGAATGATCAATACGAAATTTTCCGAGTCGACATCAAATGACTATCTCACACAAATCATGTAAGATGTTTCAAGGAAATTTTCACATGATCATCTTTTGACTTATTATTTAGTTTCCAAAAAATAAAAATTTTCCAACTAAACTCGTCAAGAATAATGATGAACGTATCTAAAGAAAAAAGCTTCCAACTCGTATTTCGAGAAATAGATAAGTGAGATAAACTCGCCTCGAAATATCAAATGTGTATGATATAAAAGTCTATATAACTATACGACTTAGTCTCATTAGGAGATAAAATAGAATAGACTTATGAGTGATAGATAAGTTTTAGTCTCCACATAACTTTTGTTGAAGAAGTTCCTCCAAGCTCCCCTCAGTAGATCTTCGTCTTCAATCGATGAACACCGTGAAGTCTAAAGCTCAACTACACATTTTATCCTAATCCGAGACATAGATATAAGTAGACTAGAAATCAAGATTTATAGTTTTGATCATCTAAACTTGACAAACAAGCTTGACATAGCAAAGCTTACGAGTTCGACCGCGCAGTGCTCTAAAAATCTCCCCTTTGTCAATTTTAGTGACAAAACTATCAATACATATGGATTACAAAATAAATAAACTTTGTAGCTTCTCACCAACATGCCTGATTTCTTTGGTTCTTCAACATTCCTTGAATTCTTCGTCACTTCAAGTACTCCAGCGATTCTGAACGTGTTCAACTCAGCATCATTGTTGTTGAAGATCCGTAGCCATAACAATAAGAAAACAGTTGTTCTCAATTATTGTTATACAGTGTCATAGTATTATTACACAACATCAAAGTTCAATTGTATCACAACTTTGACAATGAAAACCACTCCCCCTTACATAATGATCCATAAACCATATGTATGTAGTATGAACTAAAAAATAATTCTCCCCCTTTTTGTCAATATAAATTGGCAAAAATACGAAAACTAACGGGATCATAATGAAATTCTCAAAGAGATAATTCATGACTGAAAGAGAACATATAACCTTTGTTTCGATGATTTCACATAGTCGAAACTTAGTGTATTCATCAAGGAGTTTATAAAGATTCAAGATAACTCCTATAATATTCCACTGCCGCACTCCCCACAAAGATTTGGCAACTAAGCACAAGTTCAATTAAGAACTCTCCCCCATAAAATGTCATTCCCGAAAGAACAACAAGAGCGACCTTACTTTTACGAGAATAGAAGGATTTCTTTGGACATTAACAAATTACATGAAACACGAATTTGTATCCAGTAAATTAACCACAAGAAAACCTTAATGATTAATGTTAGAGCACTGCTCGGTCGAACTCGCAAGCGTTGCTATCTCAAACTTGTTTGTCAAGTTTAGTTGCCAAAACTATAAGTCTTGATTTCTAGTCTACTTATAGCTAAGTCTTGGACTAGAATAGTAAGTGTAGTTGAGCTCTAGACTCCACGACGTTTATCATGCAAAGACGAAGAACATACAAGGAACTGGTGGATCTTCATCGACAAAAATGTATGTGGAGACTTGAACTTATCTATCACTCAAAAGTCTATCTGTTCTATCTCCTATCTTGAGACAAAAGTCGTATTGCTATATAGACTTCGATTATACACATTTGCTATTTCGAGCAGAGTTTATCTTGCTTATCTATTTTTCGAAATATGTGTTGGTAAGCTTTCGCTTTGGCCAAGTTCATCTTTACTCGTGACGAAAGTCATGTTGATTGTTTCAATATCTTGAAAATCGCTTTGATGAAAAATAGTGTGTGAATAACCTCTATATAACATTCTCTAAGAATGTTTCAATGATTGAAATGAGAGTTTATAATATATAACCTTGAATGGATATAAACATTGTATGTTAACTCATACTTGTGTAAGTCCAAAATCCTTGAACCAAAGTATGCGTACTTTACTGGTTTAGGATGTTCGGATCTAAGTCTACGTACCCGTACGCGTACTGCCATAAGTTCACATCCCGTGTATTTCTGCTGGAGTTTGTGAACTAAAAACAAGCTCAATCCGGGTACTTAAGTATGCGTAAAAACGGTTTATTCGTGAACTAAGACATTTATAAATTAAGGAATGCAATCTTTGCAAACCGTGAATGTTCATGAATCGATTCGAGTGAATCAAAATCGTTTTTGCTTCGATTGTGTCTTATATACTTCTATGAGATCTAAGCAATTGAACAACTCTCTAACTAGTTCTTTTGAGTCATTTGAACTAGTTATGGTGAAGATGAATAAGGTTAATATGAAAGTGCTCATATGGCTAACCATTGGTTAACTATTCTTGAACCAACTAAGTGTACACATTTAGGTACGGTTACTCAAACCTAAATGAAGTTACATATCATTTGTGTATACCAAGCTAAGTTCGATCTAACGGTTGAAAGATATTAGCTTGAATCTAATCAGGTTTTCATCCAATGGTGAAAATTGAATGCTTTGTTACCAAGGTAACTTAGATTTCAAACCATGATTTGGAGACTATAAAAGGAGAACTCTAGCAACTGGGAAACCTAATCCCCACACCTCCTGTCTGATACTAGTTGTATAAGATAGATTCGATTCTCCTTTAACCTTAGGTTTTTATCGAGACCCTGTAGGTTATTAACTTAAATACTTCATTGGGATTGTGAAGCCAGACCCAACTATTTTCTCTATAGTTGCGTGATCTGATCTTGCTGTTTCTATCGTATTTGAGTACAATCGTAAGATTGACTTGAAATTAATTTCTACGATAGGTAAGATAGAAAAGTAGTCATAAACACCTTCGTCTCATCGTTTGTGATTTCACAATATCTATTTTCGCTAGTCGATTAAGATTATTGTGAGGTTATTGATATTTCTAGGCTGTTCTTCGGGAATATAAGTCTTGTATATAAATTGGTTCCTGTTCACCTTGATTTATCAAATGACGAAACAAAACTCGTAGGTATTTCTGTGGGAGACAGATTTATCTATTCCTGTAGACTTTTCTGTGTGATACAGATTTGTTTATTAAAGTCTTCGACTTTGGGTCGTAGCAACTCTTAGTTGTGGGTGAGATCAGCTAAGGGAATCAAGTGCATAGTATCCTGCTGGGATCAGAGACGTAAGGAGCGCAACTGTACCTTGGATCAGTGTGAGATTGATTGGGGTTCAACTACAGTCCAGACCAAAGTTAGTTGGTAGTAGGATAGTGTCTGTAACGGCTTAATACAGTGTGGTGTTCAATCTGGACTAGGTCCCAGGGTTTTTCTGCATTTGCGGTTTCCTCGTTAACAAAACTTCTAGTGTCTGTGTTATTTCTTTTCCGCATTATATTTTGTTATATAATTGAAATATCACAGGTTGTGCGTCGTATTGATCAATTGGTAAATCCAACCTTTGGTTGTTGATTGAATTTGACTGATCCTTGAACATTGGTCTTTGGTACCGTTCAAGTTATTTCTCTTGTATTCAATCAGGCTCACAGATTTCTATTTTTTTGAGTGAGGATTGAATCGAGAAATTGAGATATAACTCTTTGATATACTTTTTATTAAGATTGAGTCTGACTGTCTAGTTCATTCTCTTAAAAGTATATTGGAGTTAGTCCATACAGATTGCTAAGTGAAATATTGGGTGAGGTTGTTAGACCCCCGCTTTTTCAATTGGTATCATAGCAGGTAAACACGTTTAAGACCTTATAAGTCTTTGTTTGTAGCGATCTGACTCTATGGACAAAAATTCTATTTCCATAAACGTACCTCCAGTCTTCGATGGCTCAAACTACTTGTGGTGGAAAATTGCTATGCGTGCATTTCTTCAAGCTCGTGATTTTAAAACATGGGTACGTGTTGTTAATGGTTATACTCCTCCGGTTTATACAGAAGGCGATGTGTCTATACCCAAGGATATTGGTAGATATAGTCCAGAAGAAATCCTTGCTGCAAAGCAAAATTCTGACAGCTTAAATACTATCATACATGCCATTACCCCAGATCTTCAGCATCATGTGAATACGTGCACAAAGTCTAAATAAGCCTAGAATATCTTAGAAACCGTATTTGAAGGGAATACCTGTGAAAAAGAAGCTAGGCTTCAAAACCTAAATTCTGATTGGGAAAACCTTCATATGACAGATGAAGAATCATTTGATGAGTTCAATCACAAAGTGTCTGAAATTGTTAATGCATCCTTTGCATTGGGTAAGACTATCCCGGAAAAGGATATTGTGATGAAGATTCTCAGATCTCTGCCATCCAGATACGATTCTAAGAAGCATGCTATCGTTGAAGGAAATAACCTTGATGAGCTTTCCAGAAATACTCTAAGTGGAAAGTTAAAAATTCTTGATCTTGATCAAAACACAGTCAGAATATCTGCGTTCAATGTTGTGACCAACGTAAGTGAATCTTCTAACTTGTCTTGGGATGATGAATGTTGTTCCAATCATGTAGATTTTGATAAATCCCTTATAACAGAAAAGATCAAAGATTTTATGAAAAGAAGTAAAAGATGTGATAAACGTCTCTCTCCAGTTAATGCTTCTGAGGATTCAATACAAGAAAAATCTTCCTTGGGTGTCAACATCCTGGATGCGTCTGATGTGTGCAATGAACTTTCAGCTCTTGAAGCAGAAACCTCCACCTACTTAATTTCTGATTCAGAACTTGAGTCCGACACAGAGATTTATGAATTCTTGAATAAAAGTAGAGAGATTCACCAAGAAAATCTTCAACTAAGAGCTTTGTTGAAGAAACTTGAATCATCGCTCCAGGTGAAAAATATTGAGATAGATCGTCTTAATGATGAGTTCACCAGAACCGTGTCTCTAAAGGAAAAAGAGATTAATACTCTTAAGAATGACCTGCAAAGGTTATCCGGAAAATCTGACAAAATCTCAGTAATGTTATTCGGTCAGAAGTCCTTTGGAAACACAAATGGTTTGGGGTTTAAAGGCAAAACTGTAAACACAAATAACTCTCTTGTTTCGACTACTGGAACAGTGTACGTTGAATGTTGTGATAAACAAAAGACATTTCAACAGAACAAAAAATCTTTATTGATTTTTTCGTTTTGTAAAAATGCAAATCATGTTCAAAGTATGTGTTGGAGATTCAAGAGGAACAACAAAAGAATTTCCAAACTTCAGGAGAACATGTAAAGGATGAATCTGGAGTAAGATAAGCAACAAGGTTTTTCAAAAAAATCCAAAAATTCCAGATTCAGACGAGGTAAGAAATCAGTTTATGCAACAAACCTTGATAAGCCACTATGTGGTAAAAGAGGCGAGCATTCGAATCACTTTGTCGTTGTCTAATACCAGTGACGTCATCATCCTCATCTTTAACTTGAGAAAATGAGGTTTGCATCAAGGAGGCTCAAGTTTTGTATTTATATTTTTCTTATTTCTGTTAAGAAAATATTCTCCTGATTTTCTAGATAATGGATAAAGAACCATGAAAGACTTGTTCAAAGTTCTTCTAGGGTTTTGTTGTCCATAAGTATATTTATAATCATTTGTAAAGGTCCTTCATCTCTTTTCTCCTTGAAAGATATAGTTTCATGGCTCCTGTAACTAGAGGTACCACAAAAAGGGATGCAGTTGAAGCAGTTAATATGTATCTGTGTGAAGGGATCTCTTCCTCAAGGATGAAGAAAGAGAGATCTACAAATGATGGAAAAGGTTCTTCCTCTAACTGCCTCTTGTCTGTTTGTCATTTTGATAATAACTTTAGAGGTATGGTGAAAGATTTCATCAGCAAAAGAAATGATTTAAAATCTCAAATTGTTTCCTCTTTAGAAAAGATAACTCACTATGAACAAATGTTGTCTCTAACAAAGAACACCTTGCGTGAGCTAAAAAGAGAACTTAGTGAGTTGACTGATATTTCTGAAGACTTGGAGGAATTGAACGATCCCATAATCAATGGGTTTTTCAATAATGAGAAGGAATTCTCAGTAGATGCTCTGAGAAAGCTCTATAATGTCTAGGAAAATTCTTATGAGAATTTATTCTTGTGTTTTAAGAAGGATAACTAGGGTTTGGAATAGCCATTATTGTGAGTACACATAGCAATTTCCAACATTTTTCATCTTCAATGTTTTTAGACTTATTTGTTTAAATTCTAAAGTTGATTTGGAAGATGATTTTTGCAGTATTAATCTTTATGGTTTTATATATTGCAACTTGTTATGGGATATGTGTGTTTGCGTCCGTGAACTATGATTGTCCCATACGTGGTAAAAAGTTAAGTCCTTCGTATGTCGATATGCAAGTATTAATAAAAGATTGAATGAACTTTTGACAAACAAAAGTTAATCATATTATGTCATTATGCAAATATTGATGGAAGATAGGATGAGCTTTTGTTTACAAAGATTAAGTCTATTATATGTCATTGTGCAAATAGTGATGAAGAATAGAATGAATCTTTGTTTATTCCGCAGTATTGATCTTCCCTGATCCATATTTTTATGTATATACTGTGCGGCTCCGTAAGTTTTCTTATGTGAGCATTTCCGATTGAATTAATCATGGGTTCTCTTGTGGTTAATTCAGTTGAGTTTTTTTTTTGATACAAATTCATGTTTCATGTGATTTGTTAATGTCCAAAGAAATCCTTCTTTTCTTGTGAAAGTAAGGTCGCTCTTGTTGTTCTTTCGGGAATGACATTTTATGGGGGAGAGTTCTTAAATGAACTTGTACTTAATTGCCAAATCTTTGTGGGGAGTGCGTCTGTGGAATATTATAGGGGTTATCTTGTATCTTTATAAACTCCTTGATGAATGCATTTAGTTTCGACTATATGATTGCATCTAAAAAAGTTGATATGTACTTTCTTTTGGTCATGAAGTGTCTCTATGGAAATTTCATTAGGATCCCACTAGTTTTCGTACCTTTGCCAATATTATTGACAAAAAGGGGGAGAATTCATATGTAGTTCACACTATAAATACATATGGTTTTCGGATCATTATGTAAGGAGGAGTGGTTTTCATGTGAGATGAAGTATTGACTAAGGGGGAGTGATACATATCACCATAGTATTGTTGTCGAAGTTGTGATACAATTGAACTTTGATGCTGTGTAATAATACTATGACACTGTGTAACAATGATTTAGAGCTTTTGTTTTCTCATTGTTATGGCTACGGATCTTCAACAACGGTGATGCTGATTTGAATATCTTTGGAATCATTGGAGTACTTGGAAGTGATGAAGATTTCGAGTAATGTTGAAGAACCAAGGAGATCATGCATGTGGATGAGAAGCTGCAAAGTTTATTTATTTTGTATTCCATATGTATTGATAGTTTTTTCACTAAAATTGACAAAAGGGGAGATTGTTAGAGAACTGCTCGGTCGAACTTGCAAGCGTTGCTATCTCAAGCTTGTTTGTCAAGTTTAGTTGCCAAAACTATAAGTCTTGATTTCTAGTCTACTTATAGCTAAGTCTTGGACTAGAATAGTAAGTGTAGTTGAGCTCTAGACTCCACTGCGTTCATCATGCAAAGACGAAGAACATATAAGGAACTGGTGGATCTTCATCGACAAAAAGGTATGTGGAGACTTGAACTTATCTATCACTCAAAAGTCTATCTATTCTATCTCCTATCTTGAGACAAAAGTCGTATTGCTATATAGACTTCGATTATACACATTTGATATTTCGAGCAGAGTTTATCTTGCTTATCTATTTCTCGAAATATGTGTTGGTAAGCTTTCGCTTTGGCCAAGTTCATCTTTACTCTTGAAGAAAGTCATGTTGATTGTTTCAATCTCTTGAAAATCGCTTTGATGAAAAATAGTGTGTGAATAACCTCTATATAACATCCTCTAAGAATGTTTCAATGATTGAAATGAGAGTTTATAATATATAACCTTGAATGGATATAAACATTGTATGTTAACTCATACTTGTGTAAGTCCAAAATCCTTGAACCAAAGTATGCGTACTTTACTGGTTTAGGATGTTCGGAGCTAAGTCTGCGTACCCGTACGCGTACTGCCGGAAGTTCACATCCGTGAATTTCTGCTAGAGTTTGTGAACTAAAAACAAGCTCAATCCGGGTACTTAAGTATGCGTAAAAACGGTTTATTCGTGAACTAAGACATTTATAAATTAAGGAATGCAATATTTGCAAGCCGTGAATGTTCATGAATCGATTCGAGTGAATCAAAATCGTTTTTGCTTCGATTGTGTCTTATATACTTCTATGAGATCTAAGCAATTGAACAACTCTCTAACTAGTTCTTTTGAGTCATTTGAACTAGTTATGGTGAAGATGAATAAGGTTGATATGAAAGTGCTCATATGGCTAACCATTGGTTAACTATTGTTGAACCAACTAAGTGTACACGTTTTGGTACGGTTACTCAAACCTAAATGAAGTTACATTTCATTTGTGTATACCAAGCTAAGGTTCGATCTAACGGTTGAAAGATATTATCTTTAATCTAATCAGGTTTTCATCCAACGGTGAAAATTGAATGCTTTGTTACCAAGGTAACTTAGATTGCAAACCTTGATTTGGAGACTATAAAAGGAGAACTCTAGCAACTGGGAAAGCTAATCCCCACACCTCCTGTGGGATACTAGTCGTATAAGCTAGATTTGATTCTCCTTTAACCTTAGGTTTCTATCGAGACCCTGTAGGTTAATGACTCAAAGACTTCATTGGGATTGTGAAGCCAGACCCAACTATTTTCTCTGTAGTTGCGTGATCTGATCTTGTTGTTTCTATCGTATTTGAGTACAATCGTAAGATTGGCTTGAGAATAATTTCTCCGATAGGCAAGATAGGAAAGTAGTCACAAACACCTTCGTCTCATCGTTTTTGATTCCACAATATCTTTTTTCGCTAGTCGATTAAGATTATTGTGAGGTGATTGATATTTCTAGGCTGTTCTTCGGGAATGTAAGTCTGGTATATAAATTGGTTCCTGTTCACCTTGATTTATCAAAAGACAAAACAAAACTCGTAGGTATTTCTGTGGGAGACAGATTTATCTATTCTTGTAGACTTTTCTGTGTGATACAGATTTGTTTATTAAAGTCTTCGACTTTGGGTCGTAACAACTCTTAGTTGTGGGTGAGATCAGCTAAGGGAATCAAGTGCGTAGTATCCTGCTGGGATCATAGACGTAAGGAGCGCAACTGTACCTTGGATCAGTGTGAGATTGATTAGGGTTCAACTACAGTCCAGACCAAAGTTAGTTGGTAGTAGGATAGTGTCTGTAATGGCTTAATACAGTGTGGTGTTCAATCTGGACTAGGTCCTAGGGTTTTTCTGCATTTGCGGTTTCCTCGTTAACAAAACTTCTAGTATCAGTGTTATTTCTTTTCCGCATTATATTTTGTTATATAATTGAAATATCACAGGTTGTGCGTCGTATCGATCAATTGGTAAATTCAACCTTTGGTTGTTGATTGAAATTGACTGATCCTTTAACATTGGTCTTTGGTACCGTTCAAGTTATTTCTCTTGTATTCAATCAGGCTCGCAAATTTCTATTTGCTTGAGTGAGGATTGAATCGAGAAATTGAGATATAAATCTTTGATATACTTTTTATTAAGATTGAGTCTGACTGTCTAGTTGATTCTCTTAAAAGTATATTAGAGTTAGTCCATACAGATTGCTAAGCGAAATATTGGGTGAGGTTGTTAGACCCCCGCTTTTCATTTAATTTAATCGGAAATGCTCAACATAAGAAAACTTGTGGAGCCATACAGTACTTTCACATAGAAGTGGATCAGGGAAAGATCAATACCGCGGAATATTCAAAAGTTCATTCTATCTTTTATCAGTATTTGCATAATGACACAATGGACTTAACTTTTGAGCATATATATGAGATAATCATTGTTCACGGGCGTAAACACACATATCCCATAAAATATTTTTGCAATATATAAAACCAATAAAGATTAATACTGCAAAATAATCTTCAAAATAACTTAGAATTTAAATAAATTAATCTAAAAACATTGCAAGATGAAAATCATTGGCAATAGCTATGTGTAATCACAATATATGCTATTCCAAACCCTAGTTATCCTTCTTAAATCACAATAATAAATTCTCATAAGAAGTTTCCTAGACATTAAGATTCTTGAAAAATTCTTCATCGTCCCCGAACTCCTTATGGTCAACAGACATTGGAACATAAGGTTCATGAAGAAAGGAGTCAATTCCAACAAACCTTCTAGACTGATGCCGAACCAGGGCCTTCTGAATTTCAAGAGATCTTAGAACAATAGCCTTTATTTGTTGCATATCCATCCTTGTTTCTTTCAACTCTTCAAGAACACCAGAAAAATTCTGAAGATTTGAGGGGTTAGCCCTTGGTTTCTTCATGTTCTTCCTTTTTCTCTTCAAAGTTGCAGAGGAATGGGATTTACCTTTTTCCTTTATGATTGATGGCTTAACAATCATGTTAACATCTGTTCCATCAGAAGATATGACGCTTGGAGTCTCCATTAAGATATGGAATTGTGAAAGAAATACACAAAACTAGCTCCACAAGCAATCTTTTGATAAAAAGAGTTTTAGAGAAGGAAAAAGGAATGTAGGGTTACAGAACCTATATACAGAGTAAGTGGGATTCGCGTACGACCAAATCATAACACTAAAAAAGGTAGAAATGTCGATTTTAACTCTCTTTTAATAATAAAAACCGGGTAAACCTTTTCAATACCATTTGAGGATATGAAAAGATCAACAGAATTCCAGAAAATAAAAAGAAAAAAATAAGCAAAAATTTTCTTTTCCTAAAACCCGATTGTGCATAACTCTTGTCTCTTTGAATTCGGGCACATGAGACAAGATGCACCTTCAACATAATTAAGTTGTGTTGGGGTGAACAATAATATGTCCACCATACGATTCTTGTACGGAATTCTCAGTACACTTTTTCATAGATTGTTTAGACCTAGTTCTTTTCTGTAGAGGTCTAACTTTTTCTTTAGAAATTAACTTCTTTGGAGATGAGTTAAATTTACATACCTCGGATGGGTTTGACTTCAAAACAAGTTTAAGCTTGTTTACTAATCGATTTGCTCTCCGTTGAAGTTTGTTGACATATCTTACTTTATGTTTGTACTTGAAACAATTTGAGAGTTCATGACACTTAAAAGTACAATAAGAACATGTCAAAGTGGAGGACGGTTCAGGCACCATAGCGGAGCATGCTGCTAAACAAATTGAAGTACCTAAAACATGAGAGATAGAATTTTCAGTAGATAGAGAAATATCCATTTTTTCCTCAAAAGTGGTTGAAGAAGTTTCTCCAGGAAGAATATCAAGATTGATGTACGTATTGCTACAATTATAAAAATTAATATTCTCGCCAAGGAGTGCAACACTTGATTTTTCATCTTCATTTGAATCATAGTGATCAGACATTTCATCAAGAGTTGCAGCAAGACTTTTGTTCCCAGTGTATTTTCTACGATTTGGACACTCATTAGCAAAATGACCAAAACCTTTACACTTGAAGCACTGTGGCATACCCTCATCATCAATATCGACAGTATCCCTATTTTTAGGAGAAACACGATCATGAGTTTTAACTGATGATCTAGGTTTATCTCTGATGAACCGTTTACTTCTCTTTAAAAGAAGATCTCTAAACTGTCTTGTGATCAGTGAGACTGAGTTGTCAAGATCTTCATCTGATGAATCAGTCTCAATAGGATCAACAAAAGAGTTACCAAAACGTTTACTTTTATCAAGTAATTTTGTGTTCTTTTGTGCTTTGAAAGCAATATCCTTTCCAGACTTGGATATATGCTCATGATCAAAGATTTTTAACTTCCCAACAAGAGTATTTCTGGAAAGTGTATCAAGGTTATTTCCTTCAACGATGGCATGTTTCTTAGAGTTGTATTTAGCTGGCAACGATCTGAGAATTTTCATCACAATGTCCTTTTCTGGAATAGTCTTACTGAATGCAAAAGATGCATTAACAATTTTAGACACTTTGTGATTAAACTCATCAAATGAATCTTCATCAGCCATACGAAGGTTTTCCAATCAGAATTTAGGTTTCGGAGCCTAGCTTCTTTCTCAGAGGTATTCCCTTCAAATACGGTTTCTAAGATATCCCAAGCATCTTTAGACCGAGTGCACGTAGTCACATGGTGCTTAAGATATTGGGTAATGGCATAGACGATAGCATTCAAACCGTCAGAATTTTTCTTTGCAGCAAGAATCTTGACAGGCTCATACTCAGCAATATGCTTTGGTACAGTTATACCGTTTACTGTAACTAATGGAAGATTATAGCCATTAACAACAGGAACCCATGATTGAAAATCACGCGCTTGAAGAAAGGTACGCATAACAATTTTCCTCCATAAGTAATTCGAGCCATCGAAGACTGGCGGTATGTTTACAGAGATAGCACTTCTGTCCATAGAGTCAGATTGCTACAAACACAAACTTATGAGGTATTAGCGTGTTTGCCTGTTCTGATACCAATTGATAAAGCGGGGGCCTAAAAACCACACCCAATATTTCGTTCAGCAATCTATATGCACTAACTCCAATATAATTATGAGAGCATCATCTTATAAACCGATCTCAACCAAGAAATATATCAAAGAGTTATATCTCAATTTCTCAAAACAACCTGCAATCGAACAGATAGAAATCTGTGAACCCGATTGATATGAAATAACTTGGACGGTACCAAAGACCAATGCCCAAGTGTCAATCAATTCCTATCCAACAATGAAGGTCGGATTTACCAATTGATTGAACTACGCACAACCTGTGATATTTTAATTATATAGAAAATATAATGGGGAAAAGAAATAACACAGACACCATAAGTTTTGTTAACGAGGAAACCGCATATGCAGAAAACCCCCGGGACCTAGTCCAGTTTTGAACACCACACTGTATTAAGCCGCTACAGACACTAGCCTACTACAGGTTAACTTCGGACTGGAATATAGTTGAGCCCTAACCAAGTCTCATACCGATTAAAGTACAGTCGCGTTCCTTACGCCTCTAAATCCCAGCAGGACTCTACGCACTTGATTCCCTTAGCTGATCTCACCCACAACTAAGAGTTATTATGACCCAAAGTCAAAGACTTATAAACAAATCTGTCTCCCATAGATAAGTTTATTCTGATAGATAAATCTGTCTCCCACAGATATGCCTACGAAGTTTTTGTTCCGTCTTTTGATAAATTGATAGACGCATTATTGTGTCTAATATGTCTCAATTGTATATATTGTTAGTGTTCGATTTTGTATTTATTTTGTTATTTTATGTCTTTGTGGGTATTTTTAGAGAAATAAGCTCTTGCGGCGAAATTGGCTCGAAAAGTGGTGTTTACACCCCAGGATAGAGTACTAAAGGCACCCCAGAAATGCACCGGAAGCACCCCAAAAATGTGTCGGAGGAACCCCGGAAAAATTACTGTCTACGCCCAAAAATTACTATTTGCACCCCATAAGACAAGTGCTAAAGGGACACCCGTGCAGGATTAGGGGGAGGACATGTTCTTCTCAAATTCAAAAGAATATTTTTGGCGGGAAAATAAACTTATTTCTCTGTCAAATTTTCGATCGATTTTTGGACGTGATTTAGTGAGATTCAATCACTGAAACTTAATGGGTAGACGTGATATGACCATAGAAAGCTGGTATGGGTGTCTGTTTGGATTAGAATTGGCTGTAATAATCGCATGGAGCAAAATAGAGTTACACACATTTTCACGGGATAACATGAATTACAGTGAGTTCGATGCCTGTAATGCACGAGTTTGGAGTGTGTTCGACCGTTATGGATACAAATAAGGAGATTGGACTTCTAAAAACGCGTGTAGGAGCTAAACAGAGAATGAAAATCTTGATTATTCCCGTATCATGAATAAAAGATATTGTGAATATTTCGGAATTAATGGAGGAGATTCAACGCCTGTTTTTGGTATAAATAGAGTCCCTGGGAGACTTAGAGGGGGTGTGGAGAGTTTGGGGAGCTTAGGAGAGCCAGAGAAGAAGAAATCACAAGTTGCAGAACTCAGTTTTTGCTGCTGCTGATGATGATGAACATGAAGAACATAAGACGCAACGTAACCGTCGTTCTTCAACAGTGATAGCGACAATAGGGTGAGGGTCGTAATGCGACAGTGTTAACAACACTTCATTTTTATCGTTCTCTGTAACAGCTCGGTTTGTAACAAACAGAAGTGTTACAAACCCGGTTTTTGTCAATTTTCTCCTATTTCATCATTTGTGAACCATTTTTGAGCATTAATAAAGATGAATTTTGAGCATATTTCCATGACAATGATGAGCTAATTCTCGCGTAACCAAGGCATGGAGGAAGCTATTGTTGCATGAATAATTGGTAATTATTTTACTTTTCTCTAATTTTGCAATTTATAATTCACTCAAATTACTGCTTTGCAGAATTTTAATTATTTGCATAATTTTTCCTAATTAGTTGTGATTCAATTAGATAGGTTATGCTTTGGTTAGATAATCTATGCTTAAGGGATACAATTAATGTTTGAGAATATGCTTGATAATTTGTGAATTAAGAAAAAGAGATTTTAAAAATAATTAGAGTTTTGGAATTTTTATCATCATTTATTCATGTGTAATAGTGGAATCTAGTGTCTTGGTTATTTTCACTCTAAAAATTAAATCCTCAGTCCCAGTACCTCTTGCACCAATTGTAATATTATGATATATTTTTATTAATTTTAAAAAAACTCGAATCTTCACAAATCTGAACGAACCCATTCTTACCACTACCTAAAATTACATCAATTTTTGGCGCCGCCGACGCGGATTTGTTTTTAGATTTAGAGTTTTTTTTTTTTTTAGAGTTTTATTCTTTTGTTCTTTTTTACGTTTCTTGGGTATTTGTCTTTTTGTTGCAGGTTTTGAATCAAAGAGGAATTGGAGACGAAAGACCTGGGGGATTAAAAGCTAGACAAAGCGAAAAGAACGGAGAAAAGACGAAGATACTTTATTTTATTTTTTTTATTTTTATTTTTAATTAGATTTTATTAGATTTTTTTTTTATTTTTAGATTTTTTTTTATAGATTTTTTTTATTATTTTATTTTTAATTAGATTTTTATTTTTAGATTTTCTTTTTTTAGAAATTGTAAATAGGACTTTATTTTTGTAAATTTTTATTTTTGAACCTTTTTTTTATTTATTTTTGGAACATTAAACGTTGGACTTTAATTATTATTTTTAACCCTACGGAAGGGTAAAATTTTAAATATAAACTGTTTGCAGGGAAGGACGACGATTACGATATCGTCTCGGCCCCTCGGGTTCGTACATGACATAGGAGTCGTGGCCCGAGTCGACTACAACTGTTTCATCGCCCGTCTGGTACGGGAGGTAAGCTTTTAAACACCCGCGAATCCCCTGTCAGCGGGTTTACTATCTTCCTTAAGGTGCATATATGTTGAGGTTTTGAATACGGACTTTAATTTCCTAGTAAAGGGCAAGGCCAGGCCATACAAGATAAGGGTTCGGATTTCATCACCGTTCTCTTCTTGCCCGCCTTAGGAACACATAACCTACGCGAACCCAAGCTTAAAATACTGATTAGAACGAGACCGATAGGGTAACGAGCTTGTAGGAAAGTCATTCAAAGGGAAGTATTGGGTATCTTATTAGCTTAACTCAAAAGTTCAAGAAGATTACTGTGAGCCGACTAGAGCCGCCCTAACGGGAAACGTTGCCAAAGAGGTGGGGGTATCAAAGCTCCTCTGAGCTTCCCCTACTTCTCTTCGACTCACTTTATTCGGATCGATCTAGAGAGGTTTGCTAAAACGATACCTAGTTGCCTTTTGGAGGAATAGAAGCTGGTCTAGAAACAATCTAAGGGAGCCATCATGCTTTTTGTTTGCTAGATTCAATAGGTTTGATTTGGTCGAGTCAGCCTTGTTTGTGATTGTGTAGAATTCCTCTGTAGTTTGTATTTTCGGGGTGATGAATCCTTTTCAGGAGACGCCACCCGAGATGACGTTACGAGAGTATATGAGTAGAAATTCTCATCATCAGGAGACGCCGCCTGAGATGACGTTACGAGAGTATATGAGTAGAAATTCTCATTATCAGGAGACGCCACCTGAGATGACGTTACGAGAGTATATGAGTAGAAATTCTCATTATCAGGAGACGTCATCTAAAATAACTCTTGGTGAATATATGCAAGGGAAACGACATTGGGATGTTCCAACGGTAAGCGAGGAATCACATCTAATGATCTACGAGAAGTATTATAAACACAGACCGCCTAGTTTTGAACAAAGATTAAGAATTCTTGAATGTCAGAAATTATATTATGATGATGAGGAGGAGAATAGTACTGACGAAGAATCTGAAATATGTAGGCATAGTGATCAGGAAACTATTAATCCAATAGAGCTTTCTAATAATGATATTATTTCTAGTTCAAATCCAAATAATTTTTATGATTATTCACCTGTTCAAAAGGACGAGGATTTGATTAGAGATACCACCGTTTTAGACGATATAGTTTTTCCTTTTGATTACGAAGCCTATAGTGGTTTAGAGGAACGGGTTTATTATGAAAATGCTGTTTTAGAGTCTAGCGACTTAGAAACAATAGTCTTAGACGAAGAAGATAGACCCGTAGAGATGAGTAAAGATGCACTACCTGATAATAACTTAAAAGAATCAATTGACCATTTCCAAGAATCTGATGATCTAGGAATTAGGGAGATTGTGACTAGTCTATCTAGAGACACTGAAAACTCTAAGTTTGGGGATGATTATCACTTTCCTAGTGCCTTACCTTTAACTCTCAGAAAGTCCCCTCACTTAGGACTTGATATCTGTGCCTCGACCATTTTACAAGATTACCTTCATACTCGTTTTCCCGAACCTAATGATGTCCAAGAAGAAGTTCAGTCGTTAGAAACCCATCCTCTGGTTGATGTGGTTTGCCCAGGCTATGATACCAAAATTGACTTTGTTTTCCCACCAAATAGTTTTCTTCCAACTGTGGGAACGTTTATATTTCAAATGTGTCACTTATCAAGTTCTGAGACTAAGCCTAAGTACTTTAGGTTAATAGAATCGACACATTTACTAAAGAATGACCACTACTCTCATTGTGGTCAATTATGTAAGTCAAATCTGATTGACTTAGAGGATCCTCAGTTATTTAGGTTATTATTGTGTGCTTCTAAGTTCCTATTTGAGTTTTTCCATACTTTAGGACCTAATGATTCAGATCCCACCTATGAAGAAATGCAGCCAATGAAAATATTTTATCTAGACCCTTTCATAGAACCTGAACCTGAACCGCAATTAGCGATAGTTATCAGGAAACTAGGTAAGGTAATGCGATACTTGTTCACTTTCTTGGCTTATTGTTGTTTCCTATGGTCAGCTCAATTTGGTTTTGAAGACCCAGAGTTATTCCGACTACTATTATACGATTCGAGGTGACTAATCCTTTCCAATGTCTGGCTGAAGACTTTAAACTTAGCACTTCTTGGGAGGTAACCCATTCTCATGCAAATGGCACACCCATTCTCATGAAACACGGTAATATCTTTCCTTAACTCTTTTGCTTCAAATGATAACAGTTTCTCCTTGTTCATGCTTTTAATTTCATCTTTAGAACATTGAGGACAATGTTAGATTTAAGTTTGGCGGTATGGGAAAAGCTTTTTAGCTGCAATAAATAAACTCCAGAGCCTAGAAATTTATGCTTATTAAGGATGGCACTAACCAATCTAAGTGGATGGAAGCATTTTGGTTTTAGGAGTTGAGGAACCAATCTGAGTAGATGGAAACATCTATAAGAGTCTATTCGTAAAAGCACGGAGCTCAGGTGTTAGAAATAACATGATAGGTTCGCCATATCTCGTTGAGTCCTTTTCACTTCTGTTTTTATTTATTTTATTTTATTTTTTAAATATGTTTCTCTAAGTGATTAGGTGGGGCTCATGATTCAAGTTGTTACCAATGCTAGGGTGAAATAGAGTGATTGAGATAGCAAAAAAAAAAAAAAAAAGACCAGACCAATAGACTTATCGGAATAAATTTTAACACTTGGATAGCAATATGTGTGTGTTCTCCCTGTCTCCGTCGCCTAAACAAGCGTGGAATGCAGGATCCACGGGAATTGCCATGTAATCTGCTGACAAGAAAGCATGCGCTTAGATCCACAAGATCTAATCATGTTGTTAGTTCTAAATAAATAAATAATAAATGTGTGTTCAATAAATCGACCGCTGGTTCCCTTGTATATGCCAGACGAGTTGATCTAGAATTAGGGTTATTGACCACTGGTCCCCTTGTATATGCCAGTTGTGTTGATATTAGTCAGACCGGTATCTCAGTCCATTAGGATAGGTTCATCTTGGCGGAGGCCTTCAGACAGATATGAGAAAACACCGTTCACCTAGTCAACATCAAAACCATCTATGTTTTTCTATATCCATCTCTTAATCTTTCCATGTGATTTATTGACTCCGGATATTGATGTCCATAGTGAAACTATCTGAGTAGAGCTCTGTCACTTATATACGAATTTTAGTGCAAACTCGTGTACAGCAATTGGAATTTCGCATCAGGGTACTTCCTCCCGTAATCAATAAGTATGCCAACCAAGGAGGTTCTTTAGTGCCATTTCAAGGTTCTGCGTAGATAGCTAGGGTCTGGAGTAAAGGTTTTGTGGGTACACCTCTGGTAAACCCTCCCGAGACTATAACTCGGCCACTAGGGCCACCTAGGGGTTTAAAGGCTTGTTGCACATGCTAAGTGCAATCGACGATGCCTGCGACAGTGAGTTAGGATTTCATTTTGTAGATTAAATTTGCTCGGGACTAGCAAATAATAAGTTTGGGGGTATTTGATAGACGCATTATTGTGTCTAATATGTCTCAATTGTATATATTGTTAGTGTTCGATTTTGTATTTATTTTGTTATTTTATGTCTTTGTAGGTATTTTTAGAGAAATAAGCTCTTGCGGCGAAATTGGCTCGAAAAGTGGTGTTTTACACCCCAGGATAGAGTACTAAAGGCACCCTAGAAATGCACCGGAAGCACCCCAAAAATGTGTCGGAGGAACCCCGGAAAAATTACTGTCTACGCCCAAAAATTACTATTTGCACCCCATAAGACAAGTGCTAAAGGGACACCCGTGCAGGATTAGGGGGAGGACATGTTCTTCTCAAATTCAAAATAATATTTTTGGCGGGAAAATAAACTTATTTCTCTGTCAAATTTTCGATCGATTTTTGGACGTGATTTAGTGAGATTCAATCACTGAAACTTAATGGGTAGACGTGATATGACCATAGAAAGCTGGTATGGGTGTCTGTTTGGATTAGAATTGGCTGTAATCATCGCATGGAGCAAAACAGAGTTACACACATTTTCACGGGATAACAGGAATTACAGTGAGTTCGATGCCTGTAATGCACGAGTTTGGAGTGTGTTCGACCGTTATGGATACAAATAAGGAGATTGGACTTCTAAAAACGCGTGGAGGAGCTAAACAGAGAATGAAAATCTTGATTATTCCCGTATCATGAATAAAAGATATTGTGAATATTTCGGAATTAATGGAGGAGATTCAACGCCTGTTTTTGGTATAAATAGAGTCCCTGGGAGACTTAGAGGGGGTGTGGAGAGTTTGGGGAGCTTAGGAGAGCCAGAGAAGAAGAAATCACAAGTTGCAGAACTCAGTTTCTGCTGCTGCTGCTGATGATGAACACGAAGAACATAAGACGCAACGTAACCGTCGTTCTTCAACAGTGATAGCGACAATAGGGTGAGGGTCGTAATGCGACAGTGTTAACAACACTTCATTTTTATCGTTCTCTGTAACAGCTCGGTTTGTAACAAACAGAAGTGTTACAAACCCGGTTTTTGTCAATTTTCTCCTATTTCATCATTTGTGAACCATTTTTGAGCATTAATAAAGATGAATTTTGAGCATATTTCCATGACAATGATGAGCTAATTCTCGCGTAACCAAGGCATTGAGGAAGCTATTGTTGCATGAATAATTGGTAATTATTTTACTTTTCTCTAATTTTGCAATTTATAATTCACTCAAATTACTGCTTTGCAGAATTTTAATTATTTGCATAATTTTTCCTAATTAGTTGTGATTCAATTAGATAGGTTATGCTTTGGTTAGATAATCTATGCTTAAGGGATACAATTAATGTTTGAGAATATGCTTGATAATTTGTGAATTAAGAAAAAAAGATTTTAAAAAATAATTAGAGTTTTGGAATTTTTATCATCATTTATTCATGTGTAATAGTGGAATCTAGTGTCTTGGTTATTTTCACTCTAAAAATTAAATCCTCAGTCCCAGTACCTTTTGCACCAATTGTAATATTATGATATATTTTTATTAATTTTAAAAAAACTCGAATCTTCACAAATCTGAACGAACCCATTCTTACCACTACCTAAAATTACATCATAAATCAAGGTGAACAAGAACTTGATAATCCGATCTTATATTCCAAAAGAACATCCTAGAAATATTAATCACCTCACAATAACTTAACTATATGGTAGTGTAAGAAGTTATTGTGGAATCACAAAGAATGAGACGAAGAGCTTTGTGATTAATTTTTATATCTTACATATCGGAGATAACTCTCGAGCAAATCTTAGAGAAGGTAGTAGTCAATACGATATAACAAGTAAGATCAGAGCACGCAACTACAGAGAAATTAGTTGGGTCTGGCTTCACGAATCCCAAATGAAGTCTTCAAGTCGTTAACCTATAATGGTTTTGGAAAAACCTAGGTTAAAGGAGAATCGACTCTAGTCGCAACTAGGACACAGGAAAGTGCCGGGATTAGGTTTTCCAGTTTCTAGAGTTCTCCCTTATATAGTCTTTCAAATCAGGGTTTGCTTACAATCAAAGCAAAGTTAGCTTAGAAACAAAGCATTCAATATTCATTGTTAGATGAACACCCGATTTAATATTTAACCTAAGTTTGCTTAAAAACAACGCAATATATCTACACCGTTAGATGGTCTTAGCCTGTTACACACAAATGAAAAATATACCTTCATTTAGATATGGGTAACCGTACCTAAATGTGTATATTGAGTTGGCTAAACAATAGTTAACCAAAGTTAGCCACATGAACAATTTTGTCTTAACCACATTCATCTAACACTTCTTGATCAAATATAATGATCAATCAATCATGAAAGATAATCAAATGAATCTAATTGTGTTACTCATAGAGTTGTTTAATTGTATATATCTCATAGAAGTATATAAAAAACAATTGAAACAAAATCAGATTGATTCGTAATCGTACAAAGTACATATACCGAAATCAATTCATGAACATTAAGCCACGGTTTGCAAAGATTGCATTCCTTAATTTATTAATGTATTTTTTCATGAGTATGAAAACATACTTAATCCGATTTTGGAACTTTAACCACTAAGTTTGCAAACTGGTACGCAAACTATAGTTCCGGACTTGGGTCTTGTCCATACGTTTGCAAACGGGTACGCAAACAGCCATCCCGAACCTAACTCAGGTAGAACAGTTCGCAAACTGGTATGCAAACTTGGTTCCCGGACTTTAACAGTTAAAACTGTTCGCATACCGGTATGCAAACAAGGTTTCCGGACCTGAATCATACCAAAACTGTTTGCATACTGTGTTGTATCCAGACAAAGGTTAATTGTTCTGAAATCCCATTTCAATCATTGAAACATCCTTAGAAGACGACAATAACTATCTCACACAAACTATTAGCTTATAAGTAATTTTCAGGTGATCGAATGATCAATACGAAACTTTCCGAGTCGACATCAAATGACTGTCTCACACAAATCATGTAAGATGTTTCAAGGAAATTTTCACATGATCATCTTTTGACTTATTATTTAGTTTCCAACAATTAAAATGTTTCCAACTAAACTCGTCAAGAATAATGATGAACGTATCTAAAGCAAAAAGCTTCCAACTCGTATTTCGAGAAATAGATAAGCGAGATAAACTCGGCTAGAAATATCAAATGTGTATGATATAAAAGTCTATATAGCTATACGACTTAGTCTCCTTAGGAGATAAAATAGAATAGACTTATGAGTGATAGATAAGTTTTAGTCTCCACATTCCTTTTGTTGATGAAGTTCCTCCAAAGTCCCTCAGTAGATCTTCGTCTTCAATCGATGAACGCCGTAAATTCTAAAGTTTAACTACACATTCTATCCTAATCCGAGACATAGCTATAAGTAGACTAGAAATCAAGACTTATAGTTTTGATCAACTAAACTTAACAAACAAGCTTGAGATAGCAACACTTGCGAGTTCGACCGAGCAGTGCTCTAACACCACCCACCTTATACTGAGGATGTTCAAAAGGAACCTATACCAAGAGGATATATATCACCTACCTTTTTTCTTTATGATGGAATAGGTAATGCCCGTGAATACATCTCCCGATTTCTAGAAGCCTTAGGAGTGCATGAGTACCACCAGGTATTGCGTCTCAAAGAATTCTCCAAGTCACTCACTGGAAGGGAATATACTTGGTACAAGAATCTCGCCCCGAATAACACATCCATCTGGTCCGAGTTGGTGAGCGCTTTCTATCGAAAGTATTTCTTCGTTTCCAAGAAAATTAAGTTATCGGATCTGGGAAGGATGTTTCAGCACACCAACGAGCATCCCAATGACTATGTCAAAAGGTA
The DNA here is from genome assembly GCA_023531105.1 of Papaver atlanticum. NCBI lineage: Eukaryota > Viridiplantae > Streptophyta > Magnoliopsida > Ranunculales > Papaveraceae > Papaver > Papaver atlanticum. The sequence goes on from JAJJMB010003897.1 coordinate 710,820, forward strand.
CAAGATCCAATCCCTCGATTGCCACGACCCGAACATAATGGAGCAGCAGCTAGTGGAATCGTGTATCAACGGTGTGATCCCTGTATATCGCGCCTTACTAGAAAATTTACGTTTTCAAACTTTCTCGGAATTGCACGAAGCGGCCAAATGCTCAGCCACCACCGCCCCGACATTGCTTGAAAGGACGAGGCCAGTCAAGGAAGAAAGCTGTGACACCCGCTGAAATAGGCGTTTAATCAACAAAAAGTACTCAGTTCAGTCGTCCATTGGTGTTGTTACTAATGAAGAGCCCAAGAGAAAAGCCACACCTCAACAAGTTTCCCGAGCGAGGCGCACCATGTCTTCCCCAAAGCTGCACGACACCAACCACCAGTGAAGCCAGATTCAGCATTTCCGGATTTCCCTTTCCCTGTGGAGGAAGTCCTCGAGTTGTTAGAAGTTTGGATACAATACAGAGCTATCAAATTACCTTCCGTGCAACGCCTACCTACTGATGAAGACATGGCAGATCCGAAATATTGTCGCTTCCACAGGTTCGTCATTCACCCCACCAGTGAGTGTAATGGTTTGAAATGCGTCTTTAAGAAAGAAAGAAAATAGACTCGGGAGAATTGCACATGGGGACTGAAGGCATTCACAGAGATCCACTTCCTGTTAGAAATTTCACACTCTATGGGGAATCCATTAATCAAACGGTTCAGAGTCTGATGGAACGTATGTGCGAAGTTCTTTATCTTTCAAAAGGCCAACGTAAAGACGTTTTCACAGCCCTCAACCGAGTTATCTCCGGTAAACGCCTACTCTTTACTGAAAAAGACGCAACTCCATATAAACCCGTTCCCAAATTCGAGACTCAGAATGATAAGAAACTGGACTGGGGACTTCTTACGAAGGCTCACATCAGACAGGTTGAATTCAAAGAAACGCTTATCGACGCCGGATCAGATGTCAACATCATTACAGTCAAAGCTTTGTGTGATTACTAATTTTCTGGTAACCTACGTAATATGATCAGAAGATCATATACTAAGTAAGTAAAGATACTTCGTAAGAGCGGATGCTAAGAAAACAAAGTTATATCTGTAATACAGAGGCGAGTAAGCAAAAAAGCTAAATAAAGAGATATCTCAGAAAGCAGAGATAACTCAGTAAGTAAATAGCTAAGTGAGAAGATAATGTAAGTGCAACTAAGTTAAGAAATCACACGAGAGATTACGTGGTTCGGTTAATTTTAACCTACGTCCACGGGTAAAGTTGGTAAGTTTATTGATGATCTTGGTACAAATGGGTGGAAGAACTCCATTAAAGAGAGTATGAAGCTCCTAAAGTAAAAAGAGTAAAGAGAGAGCCTTTCCCTAATTCCTAACCAACCCAAATTGTCCCCCTTCTCTTGAGATAAGGATGGGTATTTATAGCTCCACATGCATCATGTATATCTTTGATGTCTTATGTTCCATCGAGATACGATGGTCCTTGGTTGATCTGGTACCTTCGTTGGCCGCTCCCCGTCTCCAATCATACAATGCCACCTTAGCTTCCTCCACGTGCCATCATGAACTGTGAAACCTCCGTACAAGTTGTACCTTCGTTGGCCGCTTACCTTCGCCAATCATAGGATGCCACCTTAGCTTCATCTACATGCCATCGTGAATTGTGAAACCTCCGTACAAGTTGCACCTTCGTTGTCCGCGTACCTTCACCAGTCATAGGATGCCACGTACCCTGAGCCCACATGGTTGAAGACCACGGCTTCGCATTAAATGATGTACAGACTGCTCAGCTACCTTTGTCAAACGGACACACCCATGTGCCTATACTATAGCCTATTGCTTAACAATAAAGCACTCTTGGTAGTGATTTGGTGTACTCCATTGTAGCGTGCTTTGCTACTCCCACCTTTAATAGTGCGCCACGCGTTGATGGAGATAGCTTCATAACTAAGCATCCTAAGAAGAGATGTAGTGTGTGTTTTTGTAACATAATAAGTTGCTCCACCTATAATATTATGCCACGTGGCACAGTGACTTTTGGTATCTACAGTTTGCCCCTTTTCTTGAGGGTTGTTCGAAGAACGATCCTTAAGAAAAAAATCCTGATCCTCCTTCGTTTATTTCGCGAAGTATCGAATAGGTTTGTCGATATACCTTTGAAGTAACTTGCTGAGGTACCATAAAAGTATTGAAGTAGTTTGTCGATGTAGAGAAGTATTGAAGTAGTTTAATAAGGTACCCTCGAAATATAGAAATATATTACTGAGGTACCATAGAAGTATCAAAGTATATTACTGAGGTACCCTCGAAGTATAGAAGTATCGAAGTAATTTGCTGAGGTATCCTCGAAGTATAGAAGTAATTTGCTGAGGTGCCCTCGAAGTATAGAAGTACAAGATTCTGATGTTAATATTATCACACAAATACGCGTATGTTTGTATATATGTATGTATGCATGTACGTATGTACGTATGCATATATGTGCATGTATGTATGTATTTATTTAAGAGGGCCGTTCCTTCGTAAATGATAGCTTAGACTGGGATGGTGGTTATCACCCTTTTTTTAAAGTGGAGACTTCGCTCTCTCATTAGGTATTTTTGCTACCTTTTGGACCGTCGTCGCCTGAGCAAAATATGGTTAGGATAGAAGGTACCCCCTCATAACATGTAGCTAAGTTTTAGCTAAGTTTGAACTTATTTCTTAGGCGTATATTATTTACCTTTTAGTTTTTTCTTTTGGTTGAGGTGTCTCTGAGATGTCTCTTTACTTGCCTGGTATGGAGTTGTCTCCTGGTGTATCTTCGTTGTTGTAACTTCACTCCTTTGTTATGGAAGTATACCTTTTGGAACCTTTATCTTTGGTTGAGCTTTTCACCTTTATCTTTGGAAGTAAAATACGTACATACACCATTCGATATTTTTTACCTTTTGGTAATGCGTGTTATAGCATTCCGCTTGCTTTGTTGCACAGTATTTACGACATAGTATGTCCAGTTTGTCGCACAATTGTAGATACAAAAAATCTAACGTGCCACATGGCATAATTTTAAAGGTGGAGCAACTTATTATGTTACAACAACACACACTACATCCCTTCTTAGGGTGCTTAGTTATGAAGCTATCTCCATCAACGTGTGGCGCACTATAAAAGGTTGGAGTATCAAAGCACGCTACAACGGAGTACACCAAATCACTACCAAGATTGCTTAATTGTTAAGCAATAGGTTATAGTATAGGCACGTGAGTGTGTCAGTTTGACAGAGGTAGCTGAGCAGTCTGCACAACATTTAATACAAAGGCGCGGTCGTCAACCACGTGGGCTCAGAGTACGTGGCATCCTTTGACTGGGGAAGCTACGCGGACAACGAAGGTACAACATGTACGGAGGATTCACAGTTCACGATGGCACATGGAGGAAGCTAAGGTGGCATTGTCCGATTGGAGATAGTGCGCGGCTAACGAAGGTACCATATTGACTAAGGACCATCAGATCTCGATGGAACCGAAGACATCCAAGATATCCATGATGCATGTGGAGCTATAAATACCCATCATTATCTCAAGAAGAGGAGGACAATTGGGTCGGGTAGGAATTAGGGAAAGACTCTCTCTCTACTATTTTACTTTAGAAGCTTCATACTCTCTTTAATGGAGTTGTTCCACCCATTTGTACCAAGATCATCAATAAACTTATCATCTTTTCCCGTGGACGTAGGTTAGGATTAACCGAACCACGTAATCTCTTGTGTGATTTGTTAACTTAGTTGCACTTACCTTATCTTCTCACTTAGCTATTTATTTACTGAGTTATCAATGTTTTCTGAGCTATCTGCTCACCTGAGATATCTCTTTATATAGCTTATTTGCTTACTTCTATATGTTTTACAGACATACCTTTGTTTTCTTAGTATCTACTCTTACGAAGTATCTTTACTTACTTAGTATATGATCTTTTGAGTAGATCTCATTTCGAACATATCTTTTATTTACTCAGCGATATCATTTCAACTGAAGTATCCATGCTACTTAGTATTGGATTCTCTGATCTGTTTATATTACGTAGGTTACCAGAAAATTAGTAATCACATTTTGGCGCTAGAAACGAGCTGGACCGAAAAGCTCTCGATTTTCATTATTTTTGCTATTTCATCATCTTCTTTATTAGATCTTCGTTAGAAGATCAGATCTAAGTATAAGAAATGTGAATCCCACTTTCTAGTGATGATTTATCTCTTCTTTGGATAAGTTTTTAGAGTAATAAATCTCAAAGAACTTAAAATCTTACGGATCTATAAAAAGTGGCTAAGAAACACCTTTAAAACGCTTTTCAAAGCTTAAAAAGCTATTATTTTATTGTTATTTGCTTGCTCGTGAACAAACTTTCTCTGGATTTGAATACCTTTGTTTTCGGGGGAATCTCAGTAAAAGTTTTGGAGTAAAATCCCTAAGGTTATTTTTGAACTGAGGGTAGTTTTCTTTAACAGACGCCTTGGTTTACTCAGCTTGTAGTATTCTCTGTCGTTTTTGAATACCTAAGGAACCTTCGTTACCTCAGCTTGTAGTACCCTCTGCCATTTTTGAATCTGAGGTTCATTTTGAACTAAGTCCCAAACATTGGAAAGTTCTACTAAATACGAACTCAGCAAACATATCTCTGTTAAGTTCTATACTAAATTTTTAATTTTTTTTCCCGTAATGGGGCTACTAGGAATGTACCCTCCCCCCTTTTTCTCTTTACTCTCAAGAAACGGAAATACGAAGGTTAAAATCACAAAGCCTTGGAGAGAAAATAAAGTTTATCTTTGGCTCAAATGTATTTATACACGTTCTCAATAGCCAAAGACGATTACTAAGGCTGTCCTTGGATCATACGTATCTAAGTACGAGCATCCAGGGGGGAAATAGAGCTTATCTTTTGCTCAAATGTATTCATATATATTCTCAACGTCCAAAGACAATTACAAAGACTATACTTGGCACGTACGTATCTAAGTACGAGCAGCCAGGGGCAAAGATGGAGCTTATCTTTGGCTCGAATGTATTCATATACATTCTCAACAGCCAAATACAATTACGAAGGATGTCCTTGGCACGTACGTATCTATGTACGAGCAGCCAGGTGTAAAGATGAAGCTTATCTTTGGCTCGAGTGTATTCATATACATTCTCAACAGCCAAAGACAACTACGAAGACGGTCTTTGGCTCGTACGTATCTAAGTACGAGCAGCCAAGGGGAAAGATGAAGCTTATCTTTTGCTCGAATGTATTCATATACATTCTCAACAACCAAAGATAATTACGAAGGTTGTCCTTGGCACGTACGTATCTAAGTACGAGCATCCAGGGGAAAAGATGAAGCTTATCTTTGGCTCGAGTGTATTCATATACATTCTCAATAGCCAAAGACAATTACCAAGACGTTCCTTGGCTCGTACGTATCTAAGTACGAGAAGCCAATGGAAAAAATGGAGCTTATTACCTTTGGCACGAATACATTCGAAAATAACCAAAGACAAACACAAAGACTGTCCTTGGCTCGTACGTATCTACGTACGAGAAGCCAAGGACAAATACGAAGATTATCTTTGGAACGAATGTATTCATATACATTCTCAACAGCTAAATACAATTACGAAGATTTTCCTTGGCTCGTACGTATCTAAGTACGAGCATCCATGGGAAAAGATGGAGCTTATATTTGGCTCGAATGTATTCATATACATTCTCAACATCCAAAGACAATTACAAAGACTTTCCTTAGCTTGGACGTATCCATGTACGAACTGCTAGGGGAAAAGACGAAGGCTATCTTTGGCTCGAACGTGTCCATACATGTTCTCATCAGCCAAAGTAAAATGCAAAGGTTATCTTTAGCTCGAATGTATTCATATGCATTCTCAACAGCCAAAGGATGAAGACGGAGGTTATATTTTGCTCGAACATATCCATATACGTTCTCAGCAGCCAAAGACAAAAACAAAGACTGTCATTGACTCAGACATATTTATATACGAACAGTCAAGGACCAAGCTAAAAACAAAAACGTAGCTTCCAAAGACAAAGGGACGACGCTATCATCCCATGACTGCTGGGGAATTTACAAGGGGTTTTTAGGCTAAGGACTGACCCATGGGTAACCCATAATATGAGGCCCTTAATTAAAATAAGTTTAAATCTAGGCCCCGGGTTATTAAAAGACATCCATACCCTTTTATGTATTGTCAAGCCCAAAATTAAATAAAATTTAAATTTAAGCCCAAAATTATTAAATCTAGGCCCAAAATTATTAAAGTATAGTGTGAATGTGTAAACAGAAGTTACACATGCATATGGCATGTGTTTCCAGAAGTTACACATCCTTATGACATGTGTAATGCAAAGTTACACATCAAAAAAGTAGACATAAAAAAGAACGCATACAAAAAATACATGTATTACTTTAATATTCATTTACAATAATTTCTTAGCATGTGTAACTAGAAGTTACACACGCATCTGTCTAGTGTAATTGAGAGTTACATATGCATCTATCTAGTGTAATTGAGAGTTACACATGCATCTGATTTGTGTATTCAGCGTCAACTCCAATTCCAGCGAGACCATTACCACATTTAAGCAATTAGCTTTTATGAAGTTATCTGAAACCTGAAATATAACAACAAGCAATTAGAAGTGCTTTCATCTGATAATCTCAAACATCTCGATTTATAAAAAAATAAATATTATAGAATAATTGTAAGGCAAAATTATAGAACAAATATCACATAAAATACACATGATAACCTATCTTAGCATGTGTAACTAGGAGTTACACATGCATCCGTCATGTGTAATTGACAGTTACACATGCATATACTTGGATACCTAGCATGTGGAATTTTTTGGTTGAAAGTTTGTTCATTTTAGCATGTGTAACTAGGAGTTACACATGCATTTGTCTAGTGTAAAGAGGAGTTACACATGCATATATCATGTGTAACTAGGAGTTACACCTACGTATGACTTGTGTACTCAGCTTAGTGACTTAACTTGTGATATTCATAGTTGTAACGCATATGTTACAACTAAGAACAAATTAGTTCTTTTGCTAATTCTGATTTATTGGCAGACAAGGTTTCAAACATGAAATAAATTCGCAGAACACACATTCAATGCCTGGATCCCAACTACATAAAACTAAATTACATCATAAAACAAACAGATTTTCAAGATGATGATTCCTTAATAGGAATGTTTAGGCAAGTGTTGGACTTAAAGAATTTAAATAGTAGCTAGCATTTGTGGGTAAGAAATACCTGCAATTGCTTTTGTTTGTTCAGCCACAATAGTCAAACTGTGCCCCTCCTCTCGTTATTCAAGAGTCTCACTGACACCATCAATCACCTTAAATCCTTGAGAAAGTGCATATGCAACTTTCTTTCCAAAGAACTACATAACCATAATTCAAAAGCATCCGATCAATGTTACGGAATTATATAAAAATTAAGAAAAACCAAAGAAAAAGATGTTGTGCCACAAAAGCTATACATAACAATAGCAATTAAGCTTCTGTACAAAAAAAAACAAAAAACTAATTACCTCATTTGATTCATTTAGCAAAGCCCTTCTTTCAGAGAGGTTGAGAATAACCCAGGGGATGTTCAAACTGGAAAGCATCTCAGTACTGCATAAACAAGGGACGCGAGTTTTATTTATTCATACATGCCTGAGTAGTGTTCCAGTATCAGACCAGAACATAGAAAACATGAATGCATGATGTGAGAAGATTAACTACTGTAAATAGGAGTTACACATGCATTTGAATAGTGTAACTAGGAGTTACAGATGCATTTGAATAGTGTAACTGAGAGTTACAGATGCACCTGACTTGTGTAACTGAGAGTTACACATCCATATAATGCAAAGAAATGTCTAATGTCTTACACCTAACTCTTAAGAAACAGTAGCATTGCAAAAATTTGTGCCACATAAAATCCCTTTTGCATAAAATCCGTATAATGACATTTATACAAGTTAATTTTGAGATGGAAGGTACTAATAGATTTACATGTTTCTGTACTTAAGCTACAACATCAGAACATAAATATTTTACAACTAACCTTGCCAGCAAGGGGATCAAGGTATGATCCTACCACTGAATTAATCCCGATTTCCTTGCCACATAACCATCTAACTACAAAAATAAGTTATAATGGCAGGTCATAGTACCTAACTTCTGCATCCTAAACCTGTAATCTTGTAAATAGATGAAGAATTCGTACCCAGTCAGTTGCTCCGGAAACAGCCAATCCCCAAAGGCAGGTAAATACCATTCATTTATAATCATCCTGCATAGAACAAAATATACAGAAACTTAACTAAAATCATACAATAACATTTACACTAACAATTACTAACCACCTGTGTTTCCACTAACATAATCTTCTTGATCTCTCAAGACCGATAGGTTTTAGAAAGCCTACACTTAAACCTATTATCTACTATTTATTACAAATCAATTCCTGAATGTCTAATTCTGCATAAACTAGAGTGTCATGTCAGTGCGCGCAAACCACATTGAGACTTGCATGGACATCAATTGATCCAGAAAAGGTTATAATTATTTAGAAGTTACTTCCATAGAAAAAATTAAGAGTAAGCGATTTACCATTAGTCTGAAAGGTTCTCAGACATTTTTGCAGCCAATCCAATTGTTCTTATGAAGGCCTAAACTAACACATACCTATTGTCATTCTTCGTTCATGAGATCGAGAGTGAATCTGCATTGGTTTGCAGCTGATGAATCCATCTTTAACCAACTTCCTAATGTGTTTCCCTGCACAAAACAACACAAAACTAGATCAACAGACAAGTTTCAATTAGATCAGCAGGTATGCCTCTAAGAACTGCATATGCATATCCCATCAAATTAGCATGTGTAACTATAAGTTACGCATTTAATTAGCATGTGTAACTAGTAGATAAACATCCATTTAGCTTGTGTACCTAGAAGTTACACATTTAATTAGCATGTGTAACTACTAGTTACACATCCATAGTCTACCAATGCTAGTTAAACGTGCAAACTGTCATGTAGAGTAGACATGGATGCAAACTGATAAGAAAGGATATGGTTATACAAATCAGCTACATCTTTTTCCTCCTCACCTGCAACATGACTTCCAATTCATAATAGCACAACCATATCTCCATCTATAACTCACAGTAACATAGATATTCACATCCAATGCTTGCCTGCATTTACGTCTTAGTTACCATAATATCTCCACTCCTTTCTAAGCAATTACTCTGAATGTATCCAAAAATTACACATGCAATTTAGCTTGTGTATCCAGTAATTAGACATGCAATTTAGCTTGTGCGCGCAGCAGTAAGCACACGACAACTAACCTGCAAAAATCAATAAGCGAAAAAAACAACTACTAGTAAGCAGCAAACTAATGCAATTCAACGTGGAAAGTTAAAAAAAAAAATCAACTCAACTCAACAAAATTAAAAGGTGCAACAACCATTAGGTTTTAGATCAAAAACTAACTGATACAACGTTTAATACCCAGGTTGCAACTAGTTCTGGCATATACGTTAAATAGTAAACTGAACTATGCATCATACCAGGTTTACTCAAACTTTTACAGGTTCAATTATGATGTGTAACCATAAGTTACACATCCATTTAACGACATCCTTTCTTCATTATATGAATTTTTTTTAAGACAATTTTAGCTCCTAAACTTGAAGGATCTATGAATGATGCTAAAATTGATGTAACTCATGTTTTCTTCATTATTCAGAGCTTGATTTGAACTAAGTCGTAGAAGATAGTTATGTAACATAAAAAAGAATAACTCTTAAATCTTAACCGGACAACAATCTGTAGAATTATCACATGTAGGACAGTTGACGCCTTGAACTATATTACAGTATCAGTACCTTCTACGCATTTGTTTAACATATAATACTCGTTTCATATCTCATATAATCAACTAAAATATTTCTTAAATGATTAAGAACAACAGATGAAAAACATTTATGAGTTCAAACTAGATCGAAATTTGAAAGTATAAGAAACTCAATATCGTTTGAGGGGTCACAAAGATTAAGTAGCTCTGATTTCATAAATGAACTCAAATTATCGATCAGAAATACAAATTAAAAGTTAGATCGAACTTCAATTCGAAACCCTAGAAGTTTTGTTGACAAAAAAATTCAAAAATTTTAATCTTAAAAGAGAGATCAAGATGAAATAGATATAGATCTATATTCTGATCATGTTTTGAATGACGATTTCTAGATGAAATCGAATAGATTAGGTTCTCAAAAATAAATCAAAAATATTATTTTCCAAAATCGACTTGGAAATCAACAAGTCAATAGCTCAAATCAAATGAAACGATTATGATATGTTAAACTTACCTTTCCCATCAGGATTTGATGATTATATCCTCATTTCCGGTTGTTCTTGACGATTTTCATTAACTTTCTTCATCGATATGCACTGAATCTACAGAGGAATAGAAGGAGAAGATGCAATCGATCTTTGTTGTTGCATTCGACGATTTGGATGAAGACGACGAAAAATGAATCTCTGAAACCTTAGAAACTATTTTTCTACAATCGAGAGAGAGATAAAGATAAGAGAGAGAAATAAAATAGAAAAATGAAAATATCTTCTGATATTCCTCTTGTATATATACTAAAGGGTAGTGTTGTCATTATTAAAATTCATAATAATTAATTATGGGCCAGATCTGAAGAAAATTTGATTTTTTGGGCCTAGCAATATCATGTTCCTAAAGTATGGAGTTGACCATGAATGATCCATTTAGTGGGGCTTCTAAATGTTGAACCCATATAGAAGGGGGGTTATAGTATTTTTCACAATTTACAATCTAAGATGTGCCAAAGAAAATGAAAATATGGTTGTCTTTCACAACTTAAAGACCAATTTCACGTTCATGGGAGCAGCTCAGCGCGGGGCCTTACCCTTCGTAAATACTGTCGTAAAGGAAATGAGGAGAAACTCATTACAATGGTATACCCTTCACATATCAGGGAATCCGTTGTTTCTATTTTTATGTAGGAATATAGCCGATACGAGGAAAACCTGCTACAAGTAGGTTTTTTCCAACCAAAGAGAGCAGAGGTGAAAATGGTTCAAAATACAACTCGCATGGAAGGATAAAGCTTTGTTCCTTTAAATTCTTAAGATTATAGCTTTGCGAATATCCGGAGGCAAGAGAAGTTCATCGGAAGACGGAACCTGCAAAAAGTTCATATCTTTGTATACTCCGTAAGACGGAGTTCATCAAGCGACAACTATGTGAGCTACTATAGGTGTGTAGCATCAACATCATCAACGAAGGTCAATCCCCCCAAACCAAACCTACATCTACGAAGGCATGTATGGGAGCGAAGCCCTTTTAATTGATGTTGTGGAGGCGTCATGATAGATGTATGTTTGCCCCCTTTTTATTTTGAAAGCTGGTTCTTGCAGCTTTTGAAAGGAAAAGTATTTGCTTTTATGGAGCCTTCGTCCATGTAATTTAGGTTTCCTCCTCGTCGGTGTCAGCTACATGTTCGTCCTGGGTGTCACATGGTACTTTGCTTGTAGTGAGATGCCCCTAGGCTTCGTTATGGTTGTAGTGAGTTTCCCTTGAAGGCTTCATTCCTGCATAGAAATACAAATTCCTTTGGCACCCTGTGTATTCGAAGGGTACCCTCTAGGATTGACTTGTTGCTTCTTCTTAGACTTGAAGACTTTCTTCTTTCAACTAACTGCCCCTTCCATATGTATACAGACTTGTTGCTTCTTCTGAGGTTTGGGGTACACATATGTATACAGACTTTGTTCCTCGTTGCGTTTGAGTTGTGCACTTGTGGGTATACAAGTGTATACAGGCTTCGTACATTGCTAGGCCGGGAGCATCGCAGTAGTGGTGGTTGAGAGATTACGTCTTCTTATGCGTCGCCGTGTGACTCCTCGTCGCTGAGTATGAGTTGTATCCTCGTTGAGTATGCATACACATACGCACACAGGCTTTGTTGACTTGTACCTTCGTATCTTTGGATTGAATGATCCCTTCTTTGCAGTGGTGAGTCTTCCTTTAACAGGCTTCGCTCCCATACATGCTTGACAGTGGTGAGTCTGCCTTTAAGGGGCTTTGCTCCCATATATGCTTGACAATGGCGAGTCTAACAACAAATACATGTCGAAGGTAATACAATTTTAAGGTATGCTATCTTTATAGGATATAATTATATACGTAACTGTGATATATCCCTCAAAAGAGGTATTATAAGCCTCAGCAATCAATATAAATCTTGGATTTCGAATATAGCTTTTAATGTGTGTGAACTGAAACAAACATGCAAAACAAAGGGTTAGAACTGACATCCACCGTCAGAATTGACGACAAAAACGAAGGGTTAGAAATGACACCCACCGTCAGAATTGACGATGAGGCAGGGCACGGCATAACTGCGCATATGTCAATCTCGGATCCTCAGGGCAAACGAATCCCACTAAGAGGCAAATAATAAGCAATATATCCCACAAATAGAGATACCTTGTCGAAGTAACGCAACCTTTGCGCTGAACGCGGAGGGTTATAGGATATATTTTGCCCACATAGGGACCCTCGCCACCAAGGTACCGTCTGGCCAACGTGTATCTTGGTAGAACGTTGAATGTTCCACAAAGGTTAATCATACCTTAGCATCGAGCGATGGCTTGATTGTGCAACAAACTTGACATACCATGTCACGCACGTAAATACTATGCAACAAAGCAAGAAAAACGCTATAAACACACATTACGAAAAGGTGAAAAATGCCTAATGGCGTATGTACATATTTTATTTACGCATGTACAAAAAGAAAGCAAAAAGCTTAACCTAAGAAAGAGGTTTCAAAAGGTATACTTCCATTGCAAAGGAGTGAAGTTACAACAACGAAGGTACACCAGGAGACAACTCCATACCAGGCAAGTAAAAAAACGTCTCAGAGACACCTTAACCAAAAGAAAAAACTAAAAGGTACATAATATACGCCTAAACGGTAAATTCAAATTCAGCTAAAACTCAGCTACATGCTATGAGGGGGTACCCTCTGGCATCTTTATATCTTGCTCAGGCGATGACTGGTTCAAAAAGGTGGCAAAAATATCTAAGCAACGAGCGAAGGCTCCGCTTTAAAAAAGGGTGAAAACCACCATCCCAGTCTAAGCTGTCATTTACGAAGGAATGACCCTCGTAAGCAAATACATACATACACACATGCATGCATACGTACATGCATACATACATACGTGCATACATACATACATACATACATACATACATGCATACATATATACAAACATACACGTATTTGTGTGATAATATTAACATCTGAATCTTGTACGTCTATACTTCGAGGGTACCTCAGCAAATTACTTCGATACTTCTATACTTCGAGGGTATCTTAGTAATATACTTCGATACTTCTATGGTACCTCAGTAATATATTTCTATATTTCAAGGGTACCTCAGTAAACTACTTCGATACTTCTCTACATCGACAACTACTTCAATACTTCAACATAAAGGGATTTTCAAACACTTCCCTAAATTATCTCGCACTAACCCATCATCTCCATCTCTCCATAACTTACGACTTCCACTACTTACGAGATTGACATTGTGTATCCTAAATTACTATAAATAGGTTGGTTTCTCAACCTATTCAGAGGACATAACAAGCTTTCATACCTAAAATCTTTGTATTCTTCCTAGTTTTCAATACCCAACACACAAAATTCAATACCATTGTCAATTTCTCAAACTTTTCTGCTTCCCTCCCCTAAGATCAACCCATCTTCCTCTCCATCGTGACCGAAGCAGGATAGAACGGATATTATCATGGTTTAGACTTGTCCTGTTCGATTTTGATTTTCGAACCTAAAAAGAAAGTACCACAGCGGTGCATTTTTTTACCTGGAAGTAATTTTTAGGTACTAACACCAGTGCGACGAGAAAGGCAACAATTTAATTCAAGGATATGATCATCGGCTCAATCTGAAGGATCGCCCAGCGAAGATGTTGTCTGTCACGAGAATTTTTTTGGCTGTGTTATACGCAGGTCCATGAGCAGAGTAGATGAGGACGCAGATCAAAACACATAACAGATAAGCCATCTGTCTGAGGCAGTTGCGCTGCAACAAGGAATTGGACATTAAACCCCGATCAAGGAGCGATAATCCAACTCTTCTAGCGTGGCAGACACGACAACGAGATCACTAGAACAACATGGAGCAGATTCATCGATGCAGACCATAATTAATTTACATGGTGTTGAGCATAAAGACTTGGCCGGTGCGGAGAAGAATCCTAATGCACTTCAGCAAGAAATGAGCTTTATTGCAAGATGTGAATGGGCACACAATTTCTACTTTTGTTATGTACCTGTAACAGCATCAAAAATACTAGATGAAACTGAGAGCTTCATGATATACATCGACGCAACAGTTTCAGTATAGTAGCAGTTCAAAAAGCCACCCCAGGAGCAGATACGAGCAATGAATGTGCACACAGTCTTCTCCAACAGTAGCAGTTGAGATCCAGAAACGATCTAATCCCTTGTACCATGTAGCTCTTCGAGCAAAAGAAGACAATCGCATGGGGACGGTGAAGTTTGAACGGGAGCAATCTATTATGTTCGTATTAAGGCGTCTCATTGAAACACTAATCTCAGAGGAGTTGTGCAAAGGGGCAGAAATAGTGGTCGTCTTCAAATGTTCATTTATCAAAACAATTGTTTGTTTCAGTTTAGTGCTGGCCCGCGATCTATGAGAAGTCCATGTACATCCAAGAATTGAATATTAGTTTACCCACAGACGTTGTTTAGAATGGTCATGCGAACCATAAATCTACCACTGTGAGAGCTGAGAATGGTTGAATTAAGAAGAAACGTCCACTCCTGAATTATGTAACCTTAAAGTTCACAAGGCGAGGAAACGACTTCACAGCAACATATCCAAGGACGCAAGGGTAAAGGACATCCATATATTGCAATTCCGCTCACCAAGAGCTACATTTCCATCAAGAGCCTTCGATCCAACCAATGTACGTTGCTGGAGCCGATGTATATGCACTTGACACAGACATAATTGACGGGGATGCCTTCCAAAACTCACTAATTGAGTAGTCACAACCACCAGAAGCTAAGACAATATAGCCCGCCATACAATGCAATGGGTCAACAGCTAATTTGTCTTTTTTTTTTCTTCATGTTTCAGAGATAGTCAATAACATACTGGTCTCCAACATCACATCTCGTATTAGCGGTGAGATCCATTATGGAATGGATTGACGTAGCAATTCAGTATGCATCATGAGTTGTATGTCTTAGCAGCATTAGGAAAATCACAACAATACATGTCTTCAGCATATTCATATGGATACTTGCACGAGACCCAAACAACATGCTTTACAGCGGCAAAGAACCTTGCACTCCCCCAGAACATCGTGTTTATAGCAACCACAATCTGGAAAATAAAGCTACAACAAGGCTTGCAAGAACATATTCCAGTATCCTATTTGATGAGAAGGTAACGATCGCTCGACAGGCCTTGCAAGGACGAATTTTTGCTTCTAAAAGCTTCAGGCAACTAGCTTTCAAAATCAAAAAGGGGCAAATACACAGCATTCAGATTACATCTTTACAAAAGGAGCATGACAAATTTATTTATCTTCAAACGCGTCATGTACATATCCGCACCAATGACTGGGGCAAGCACTTCGAGTGTAACCTCAGGCAAATTAACATACTGGGCAAAGCACATTGCGTGTAATATATCGGGACATCCCCGTAAGTATTTATGAGTGTACGACCAGGGGGGCATCCGTAATAAAGAGATGTCCAACATGACATTGAGCCCAAGCATACTCTGCGTGACGGGTGCCTATACATATATATTGTGCACCACGAACCGAGAGTCGGATTCGCATTGCTTAGTCACCCTCTGGCCAAGGCATGACTAGCGGGCGCCAGATCCATCCAAGGTTACACAAGGAAATAACCCCCTTGTGACTTACCATTCAAACACTCTATCTAGCCCCTGATACAATGGATTTATACATTCGCAATATAGGGGTAAGAGCATGCATATCAAACCAATAAGTATTTTATATTTATCCAAAATTACTTCTTACTTATACGGAATATTCTTCTTACTAATACTTTTACTTATGCGAAATATGCTTCTTACACTTTATATATACAGAGAATGATTATTAACAATGCAGTGCACTTATGTTTTATGCCACTTGAAACATCAAAGGAAGGTAATAACTCCAAGCAATTCGGCAGCATCATCGACATGGAAGCAGAAGCAATTCAAATATCACTGGAAATGGAGAAATTCCACCTGACACACTACAATTTCAACCCCCACAGATGAGGGGCTAAACACCTAATTGTTATGATAAGCTCAGAAAATGCTCAACAACGCCTCTCCTCTAGAAAGTAGGTGTATGTGCAGTCTCACAGTCTAGCCGTACCTAAGAGCCTTTGCAGTCTAGCAGTTTCGCAATGTACTCGTGACGATATTACAATTGGGGCGATCTCAAACAACCAATCAAAGCAGACCCATAGACGTTGCTGTAGACGGAGTCCCAATCGCCATTGACCTTTTCATTTCATTTATATGCATATATATGCATTATGGATTGATTATCTACCTAAGAAAATCATACATACCAATCAAATGACCTGATGACAATAGTTTGAGCACGCTCTGCGAGCCTGGTATTCTATGTTACCCGTGGTGCTGACGACATAGTTGTTGCATAGATACCAATGACGAGGTGGTTGCTGCTGCGACATATCCAATACTGATGAGTATACCTGATACTACCAATGAGTGAGCGAAGATAATTCTATGACACAACTGACTCTGCCGCTATGCATTACAGCTAATAATATTTGTTATTATTTTCCACCTTGTGTCGCGACTACAAACATTATGTTGCGGAATTTTCATAGTGACCAATCAAACTATGTAGATTCGTTAATACTGTTGGGGCATACTGGTGTCGTTGTTGCTATGGCGTACCCAACTCTGCATTAAGAATGGAGCATCGTTGTTGAAAAAGAGGGGGTATAACAACCACACCCAATAATTCGTTCGGCAATCTGTATGGACTAACTCCAATATTATTCTGAGAGCACCAGCTATTAAAGTGAGCTTATCCAAGAAAGATGTCAAAGAGTTATATCTCTTTTTCTCAAATCAATTAGCAAATCAAACAGATAGAAATCTATGAGCCTGATTGATGTGAGAAATACTTGGACGGTACCAAAGACCAATGCCCAAGTGTCAATCAATTTATATCTAACAAACAAAGCTCGGATTTACCAATTGATGAAACTACGCACAACCTGTGATATTTAAATTATATAAACAAATATAATGCGGAAAATAAATAACACAGACACCATAAATTTTGTTAACGAGGAAACCGCAAATGAAGAAAAACCCCGGGACCTAGTCCAGATTTGAACACCACACTGAATTAAGCCGCTACAAACACTAGCCTACTACAAGTTAACTTCGGACTGGAATGTAGTTGATCCCTAACCAAGTCTCACACCGATTAAGGTACAATCGCGTTCCTTACACCTTTAGAACCATGCCGTATTCTGCGCACTTGATTCCCATAGCTGATCTCACCCACAACTAAGAGTTGTTACGACCCAAAGTCGAAGACTTATAAACAAATCTGTCTCACACAGATAAGTCTATTCTGATAGATAAATCTGTCTCCCATAGAAGTACCTATGAAGTTTTGTTCCGTCTTATGATAAATCAAGGTGAACAGGAACCAATTGATAATCCGGTCTTATACTCCCGAAGAGCAGCCTAGAAATATCAATCACCTCACAATAACTTAACTATATGGTAGTAGAAGAAGTTACTGCGGAACCACAAAGTCTGAGACGAAGAATTTTGTGATTACTTTTTATATCATACCTATCGGAGATAAATCTCGAGCAAATCTTAGAGAAGATAGTACTCAATATGATAGAACAAGTAAGATCATAATACGCAACTACAAAGAAAATAGTTGAATCTGGATTCACGAATCCCAAATGAAATCTTCAAGTCGTTAACCTAATATGGTTTTGGAAAAACCTAGGTTAAAGGAAAATCGACTCTTGTACGCAACTAGGACACAAGAAAGTGCCGGGATTAGGTTTTCCAGTTGCTAGAGTTCTCCCTTATATAGTCTTTCAAATTAGGGTTTTCTTTCAATCAAATCTAAGATAGCTTAGTAACAAAGCATTCAATATTCACCGTTAGATGAAATCCTGATTTAAGATTCAAGCTAAGTCTGCTAAGAAATAAAGCAATTAATCTCCATCATTAGATGGTCTTAGCTTGTTACACACAAATGAAATATACCTTCATTTAGATATGGGTAACCTTACCTAAACGTGTGTATATTGAGTTGGCTCAATAACAGCTAACCGAAGTTAGCCATATGAACACTTTTGTCTTAACCACATTCATCTAACACCTCTAGATCAAATATGATGATCAATCAATCATGAAAGATAATCATCTAATTGTGTTTCATAAAGTTTTTTAATTGTTCACTATCTCATAGAAATATTTATGAACAAATTGAATAAAAATCGGATTGATTTTTAATCGTACAAAGTACTTATACAAGAATCAATTCATGAACATTGAGACACGGTTTGCAAAGATTGCATTCCTCAATTCATAAATGTATTTTTTCATGAGTATGAAAAATATACTTAACCGATTTTAGAACTTAACCACTGTGTTTGCGAACCTGGTTCGCAAACAACAGCTTTGGACCATGGCCTTGTCCAGCCGTTCACATACTAGGTACGCGACCAGCAGTCACGGACCTAACTCAAGTGAAACCGTTTGAATACTGGGTACGCAAACAAGGTTCCCGGACCTTAACAGTTAAAATCGTTCGTATACTAGGTACGCAAACAAAGTTCCCGGACCTGAATCACTACAAAACAGTTCGCATACTAGGTATGCATACCGTGTTGTATCCAGACATGGTTAATTTTTTGAAACTCCCATTTCAATCAGTGAAACATCCTTAGAAGACGACAATAGCTGTCTCACACAAACTATTAGCTTCAAGTAATTTTTAACTGATCGAATGATCAATACGAAACTTTCCAAGTCGACATCAAATGATTGTCTCACACAAATCATGTAAGATGTTTCAAGGCAATTTCCACATGATCATCTGTTGACTTAATATTTAGTTTCCAACAAATAATTTTTTTCCAACTAAACTCGTCAAGAATTTAATGAATATAGTTAAAGCAAAAAGCTTTCAACTCGTATTTTGATAAATAGATAAGCGAGATAAACTCGGCGCGAAATATCAAATGTATATAATGTAAAAGTATATATAGCTATACGACTTAGTCTCATTAGGAGATAGAATAGAAAAGACTTCTGAGTGATAGATAAGTTTTAGTCTCCACATACCTTTTGTTGATGAAGTTCCTCCAAGCTCTCCTCAGTAGATCTTTGTCTTAAATCGATGAACGTCGTGAAGTCTAAAGCTCAACTACACATTCTATCCTAATCCGAGAATAGCTATAAGCAGACTAGAAATCAAGACTATAGTTTTGATCAACAACACTTGTGTTCAACCAAGCAGTGCTCTAAAAATCTCCCCCTTTGTCAATTTTTTAGTGACAAAACTATCAATACATATGGATTACAAAATAAATAAACTTTGTAGCTTATCATCCATCATGCTTGATTTCCTTGGCTCTTCAACATTCCTTGAATTCTTCGCTACTCCAAGTACTCCAGCGATTCTGAACGTGCTCAACTCAGCATCATTGTTGTTGAATATCCGTAGCCAGAACAATGAGAAAACAGATGTTCTCAATCATTGTTAT
Source organism: Papaver atlanticum (assembly GCA_023531105.1). Taxonomy (NCBI): domain Eukaryota; kingdom Viridiplantae; phylum Streptophyta; class Magnoliopsida; order Ranunculales; family Papaveraceae; genus Papaver; species Papaver atlanticum. Next base: position 730,760 of record JAJJMB010003897.1, read on the forward strand.
ACAATGTCATAGTATTATTACACAGCATCAAAGTCCAATTGCATCACAACTTTGACAATAATACTATGGTGATATGTATCACACCCCCCTTAGTCAATACTTCCATATCACAATGAAAACCACTCCCCCTTACACAATGATCCGTAAACCATATGTATGTAGTGTGAACTACCAAATAATTCTCCCCCCTTTTCGTCAATATAAATTGGCAAAGGTACGAAAACTACGGGATCGTAATGAAATTCTCAAAGAGATAATTAATGACTAAAACATAACATATCAACTTTGTTTCGATGATTTCACATAGTCGAAACTTAGTGTATTCATCAAGGAGTTTATAAAGATAAAAGATAACTCCTACAATATTCCACAGTCGCGCTCCCCACAAAGATTTGGAAATTAAGCACAAGTTAATTTAAGAACACTCCCACATAATATGTCATTCCCGAAAGAACAACAAGAGCGACCTTACTTTTACAAGGAAAGAAGGATTTCTTTGGACGCGATTTGTTAATGTCCAAAATATCATCGATTAAACTAATCACAAGAGAACCTATATGATTAATTTAATCGGAAATGCTCACCATAAGAAAACTTACGGAGCCATACAGTACTTTCACATAAAAGTTGATCAGGGAAAGCTCAATACTGCGTAATTTTTCAAATTTTCATTCTATCTTTTATCAATTCTTGCATAAAGACACAATAGACTTAACTTTTGAGCATATATGAGATAATCATAGTTCACGGCCGTAAACACACATATCCCATAAAATATTTTTGCAATATATAAAACCAATAAAGATTAATACTGCAAAATCATCTTCCAAATAACTTTACAACTTAATAAATCTAAAACATTGCAAGATGAAAATCGTTGAAATAGCTATGTGTAATCACAATATTTTCTATTCAAAACCCTAGTTATCCTTCTTAAAACACAAGAATAAATTCTCATAAGAAGTTTCCTAGGTAACAAAACGAATAGACAAACTTGTGAGAAACAAACTCGTAAAGAACATACAAGATGATTTTCCCTTAGAAGGTAGAATCAATCTTGTTTCGCACGGATTTGCACCAAGAATGGCTACCAAAGGGCATACAAATATTTTCTTAAAGAATAAAATACAAAGTCATTAACGACCATGCACCGTAGTCCACATAAGAGGATTGTGAACATTCAAGAATCCCAGAGTAACGCGTACTACTTCCCATTCTTGAACTTTCTTCTTTGTGATTTACCAACAACATTCTTAAAAATCTACAAATGATCTTTGAAGAGAATTACTCCAAGAATCCAAGTGACCAAGTCCAAGAGAAGTGGTACAAGTGCGACGAAACGGAGAAAAACACTCAAAAACAAGAGACAGCACAAAGACCAATCTTAACTCATCCAAATTCAGGAAATATTATCACCATTTTAAAGAGAATTCAAATAGGAAGAGAATGCAAAAAACAATGAGGTCATTCCGAGTTCGGATGAAGAAGTTACGGCCAAAACAAGTTGTCAAATATCGACGTCTACAGGCCAGTTCGCAAACGGGTGTAACTTGTTTGCAAACGGTGTTTGCGAACTGAAGTCCCTGGATTTTGATTTTAAATGATGGTATGCATACCTGGTATGTGTACCATGAAGGACAAACATCCCGAACTACTATTTTTGACCCTGAACATTTAAGAACCTTAAACACAAATCAAGTTAGGTAGACATGAATGATACAAAAGGTACATAGATCATGATAAGCACTTTAACCAAATAATAAAATCATAAATCTTGCTCAAGTTTATAGACATGCCTTTTTAAAAGAATCCAATCGAACTCTACAGTCTTACCAAAATTCAAAATCTTACCCAACATAATATGTGCGCCCTAATTTTTGTGCTTCCCTCACCGTAAACATAGCAGAGCATTTCTTGGTGAGGATGCACTTTCAACACAATAAAGTTGTGTTGAGGTGAACAATGTCTTGCTCACCACAGGTAACAGAAACCGACTTTTCCGCAACTATGGATTTTTCATAATATATAGTCTTTGGCTTACTTCGTTTCTTCTTCCACCAATTCTTGTGTTTCACATTTGAATTATCATCAAAGAATTTTTTAACTTCCAACACCATGGATACTGCCTTCTCCATAGTCATGGAATTTTCTGGGAGATCATTCCTTTTCACACTCAAAGTGTCATTGAATTTCATTGGTACCCACTTCTGAGTGCGTTTGGGAACAACCGGAACGTTCTTCCCATTACTCTCTTCTAGATTTCTCGAAAGAGAATTGGATTGGCTATTCTTTTGCAACTTAGTCTTTCTCCAATTGGGAGCATCGGATCTTATCTTCATTTTTATAAAGTTATCCTTTTGATAATCATTAAGACTGTGAAAAGACTTCGTATGACGTTTATAGGAAAAACTAGGTTTATCACAGCACTGATTCCTTTGCTTAAAGGTTGGACGTTCACAACCTGTAATGTCAAGGGTATTAGCCTTAACATATGATCTAGGTTTAATCACTTCTTTTGACACCCAAACAAGAATATAATGAAGTTTTTCATTCCTTATACGAAAACGACATCTCCTTTCCAGGTGACCTTTGTTTCTGCAATAATGACAAATATAAGGAACGTTCTTACCCGGATTCATGTGTGTTGTTTTTGGAGGTTGATATACTTTGTTCTTTCGAACCTTAACTTCCGGTGAAGGAATTTCACTTTTGCCATCATTGGAAACCTTTTGTTGAGAAGAATCACTGGCCTTGACAAATTTTACCTCTTTGCTAGAACTTGGAGCATCTATTCCCTTATAGGCCAACCCTCGTGTATCACAATGATTTTTACTTTCTCCCAGCATAGTGGTTAATTTGTTTGAGCTAGTATTGAACTTTTTCAAGTCCTCTTCCAATATCTTGATTTTATCAAGCAGTAGCTAAATCATCCTCAAGGCGTTTTTCTCGAGCGAGACAAGCGCTTTCCCTGTCATCATAACTTATTTACTTGGAGTTAATCCTTGCTTCAGTTGCTGCAAGTTTTTCTTCCAACTTATAGAAATCTTGATGAAGATTATCACACTCAAGTAACTTTTTACTTAGGTCATTCCCACGATCTTTGAGCATCGAATCGTTAATGTTATTCCAAGAATAAACACGTGAGTAAATTCTTCTCAATTTCTTATTTTCTCGACAGAGATGGGTTAGAAAAGGAGTGACAGAAGAAGTCGTCAACTTTTCCACCGGTTTCAATAACTTAACATACTCTGAGATTTCCTCATCAACATTTCTATCAATATCTGAGTCACCTTCGTCAGAAAGTTCATCAAACTGTTCTTCTAGGTGTGTTTCCCAGTTATCAACGGTTTCTACATCACAAGGATGTTTAGATATTGACTTAGATATGACCGTTCTCTTAGGTGAATTTAAGCTTTAAAAAATATCTGGTAATTTCTGAATTGGTACGTTATTAGAGATAGACTCGTCCATAAAAATCAGATTGTTACAAACACAGACTTATGAGGACTTAGCATGTTTTCCTGTTCTGATACCAATTGAAAAAACGTGGGTATAACAACCACACCCAATAATTCTTTCGGCAATCTGTGTGGACTAACTCCAATATTATTACGAGAGCACCAGCTTATATAGCGAGCTCAACCAAAAAAGATATCAAAGAGTTATATCTCTTTTTCTCAAATCAATCAGCAAATCAAACAGATAGAAATCTATGAGCCTGATTGATGTGAGAAATACTTGGACGGTACCAAAGACCAATGCCCAGGTGTCAATCAATTTATATCCAACAAACAAAGGTCGGATTTACCAATTGATTGAACTGCGCACAACCTGTGATATTTCAATTATATAAAAAAATACAATGCGGAAAAGAAATAACACAGACACCATAAATTTTGTTAAGGAGGAAACCGCAAATGCAGAAAAAACCCCGGGACCTAGTCTAAATTTGAACACCACGTTATATTAAGCCGCTACAGACACTAGCCTACTACAAGTTAACTTCGGACTGGAATGTAGTTGATCGCTAACCAAGTCTCATACCGATTAAGGTACAATAGCGTTCCTTACGCCTCTGGAACCACGCCGGATTCTGCGCACTTGATTCCCTTAGATGATCTCACCCATAACTAAGAGTTGCTACGACCCAAAGTCGAAGACTTATAAAAAAATCTATCTCCCACAGATAAGTCTATTCTGATAGATAAATCTGTCTCCCACAGAATTACCTATGAAGTTTTGTTCCGTCTTATGATAAATCAAGGTGAACAGGAACCAATTGGTAATCTGGTCTTATACTCCCGAAGAGCAGCCTAGAAATATCAATCACCTCAAAATAACTTATCTATATGGTAGTAGAAGAAGTTACTGCGGAACCACAAAGTCTGAGACGATGAACTTTGTGATTACTTTTTATATCTTACCCATCGGAGATAAATCTCGAGCAAATCTTAGAGAAGATAATACTCAATACGATAGAACAAGTAAGATCAGAATACGCAACTACAGAGAAAATAGTTGGATTTGGCTTCACGAACCCCAAATGAAGTCTTCAAGTCGTTAACCTAATATGGTTTTGGAACAACCTAGGTTAAAGGAGAATCGACTCTAGTACACAACTAGGACACAGGAAAGTGTCGGGATTAAGTTTTCCAGTTGCTAGAGTTCTCCCTTATATAGACTTTCAAATCAGGGTTTGCTTTCAATCAAAGCTAAGATAGCTTAGTAACAAAGCATTCAATATTCACCGTTAGATGAAATCCTGATTTAAGATTCAAGCTAAGTCTGCTTAGAAATAAAGCAATTAATCTCCACCGTTAGATGGTCTTAGCTTGTTACACATAAATGAAATATACCTTCATTTAGATATGGGTAACCGTACCTAAACGTGTATATTGAGTTGGCTCAATAACAATTAACCGAAGTTAGCCATATGAACACTTTTGTCTTAACCACATTCATCTAACACCTCTAGATAAAATATGATGATCAATCAATCATGAAAGATAATCAAATGAATCTAATTGTGTTTCATAGAGTTGTTCAATTGTTCACTATCTGATAGAAATATATATGAACAAATTGAATCAAAATCAGATTGCTTCGTAATCGTACAAAGTACTTATACAAGAAACAATTCATGAATATTAAGCCATGGTTTGCAAAGATTGCATTCCTTAATTCATAAATTTATTTGTTCATGAGTATGAAAAACATACTTAACCGATTTTAGAACTTAACCACAATGTTTGCTAACCAGGTACACAAACAACAGCTCCGGACCTTGTCCTTATCCATCCGTTCACATACTAGGTACACGACCAGCAGTCTCGGACCCAACTCAGGTGAAACCGTTTGCATACTAGGTATACAAACAAGGTTCCTAGAACTTAACAGTTAAAACCATTCGCATACTAGGTACGCAAACATAGTTCCCGGACCTGAATCACTACAAAACAGTTCGCATACTAAGTATGCATACCGTGTTGTATCCAGACATGGTTAATTGTTCTAAACTCTCATTTCAATCATTGAAACATCCTTAGAAGACGACAGTAGCTGTCTCACACAAACTATTAGCTTCAAAGTAATTTTCAAGTGATCGAATGATCAATATGAAACTTTCCAAGTCGACATCAAATGATTGTCTCATACAAATTGATGTGTTTTGTAGTTGTAGTGGTAAAAAGATTCGTTGCTCG
>JAJJMB010003897.1:742170-846299 GCA_023531105.1 Papaver atlanticum
TGATCGAGCTAAGCTGAATTGGTAGTGGTGATGATGTTTCAGTTCATGGGTTGGTTATGAAATAAAGAGAGAGTGATGAAGCTGGGGTTGAGTTTAGTTTGATGGTGATTATAAAGTTGTAGATAGTGTTCCTGTGAAAGCTTGATTACTGCTATTGCAGGTAGGCTTAAATTACAATTGTATTGTATTATAGAATTCTGTTAGAATGAATAGTTGATGTATTGATCAAATGATAGAAGCAGGTTGGTGAAGTTGAACTAGGGTTAGAGTTGCAGGTGTGGTAGAATTTTTGTCTTATGCTTGTGACTCAGGCCTGAACCTTATGCCTGTCTGACTGAACAGATTCAGTCTGACTTAGATTCGTATCTGACTTAGGGTATCTGTCTGAGTGAACTCAGTAACCAGACCTGACCAGATTTGACTCAGTGGACCTTGACCGATCTGACTAGTTCACCTTGGACGGACGTTGACTGTTAGTTGACCTTTGACCAAATGTTGACCGTTAGTTGACCAAGTGGAACAGGCCTTAGGTTAATGGGCCGGATTAATGGACTTTGGCTTAGGCATAGTTTCATACTTTGATTGTTTGGACCTTTATGGTCCGAATTAGCCTTTGGATTCTACAAGGTTGTAGGTATTCATAAGCCTTAGCTAATGAATTATAGAACCAACCTAATTGAATTAGTAAATCTCAGTTATGCTAAAGATAGTTAATGAAAAGATGTAGAACCATTAAATAGTTCACTTAGCTTATAACTGGAGAATTGTATGAAATTATGTTATGAGCCTTGTGTGAGCCTTTTGGCTAAACTCTTAGAGTGCTTGTATGATTAACAGTTAGTTATTAACAACGATCGATTCAAAGGATGAACCAGTGGATCGTGGATCTCGAGGTAGGCGTGGCTTGACATCAAAAGATGTGGGAATTTACATTTAACTCTTTTGATACCATTGTTATTTCTTTTACAAAAGTGTATGTTTAACAAACTCATGCATTGTCTATTTGTGCATTCCATGCATTGTTTAGTTTGTGTTATGATAGTTCTGTTGATTCTTTAAATCTTCCATGATTTGGAAAGGACTTGTAATGTTTGTTTCTCTTTATGAATTGTATGGGAAATAAGAATTTCCACATGTGGTATATAGGATACGCTCCTTCACATTTATACCTACTTACTTTCATCTTTTATGCTATGGCTAGGGAGATACACCACAATATTATTATTCGGTGTGGAATGCACGGCATCAATATTATACATTGTTTGAAGGAAGGAGTTTGTTCCATATACATGTTTGTTTGTTTCAGTGACTTGGTCGCTATTTAATGTTTGGGAAAAACATGTATTGTAGATGATTACTTAAAAGTTAAATGTTATTTCTACTGGGCACCCCTTTTAGGGATGATGTGCTCACCCATTTCGACTTTCAGTTTTAGAGACAGATCAGAGTTGCCCAGCGAAAGCTTTAAGGGTTCCGTTCGTTAGTTTGTTAACTTCTTCTATGTTTATTATGTTGTATATTCTATTTGTAAACCAAATGACTATTGTATATGTATCATTTGAGAGGAGTTCTTGTATTTATTTCAGAGAGGGTTTAGATTCGGGTTTATCTTTGTTTAGAACTTATTTTTTATTGTTTAAACAGATGTTTTAGATCCTTAGTGCCTCTTTATTTAGTTAATCTCTAGGATTAGTCAGCTTCTAGCTTTGGGGGCGCTAAAAATCACTCCTCAGTCATGGGAGCATCTCTTTTCCTAGAAGAAACTCTATTAAAATGGTCGAATTATAATTTCAGGTACCATTTCTTCTCAAATCTCAAGGTACAAGACTTGGGTGCTATCGTTGTAAATCGCTCTTTCTCTTCGCGATTTATTTGCGCTTTACAGCTTTCTTTGTTTTTGTTTCATGTTATGTTGTACTTGTTTTTCTCGAAAACCATCATGTAAACGTTTATATTTGGAATGAAATACTTATGATTTGACGACAAAAAAAAAAAAAAACCCGACAGATGTCTACTTCTTTGCTAATTTTGATACTCCGCTATGAAGCTAATGTCTCTTTCTCCTTGTATCAATTTCATTACCGAAACATTTCCTATACGTAACACTTAACTGATAATAATATGTTATTTTTCTTCGTAAGCATCATTGTCAGTTTGGACACAAAATGCATTTTTTATATATATTATATATACATTTGAGTCCAAATTTGTGCACCTCCTAAAAATCGGGGTGTACATTCCGGCCTTTTTCATTGGTTAAAAATGCGGCGAGCGGTTTTCCTCTCTAACCTAAAATTAGGTTGATAAAAAACAGAAAATAAAAAACACTGTAACACATTTCTTTTTTCTTTACTATTGTATCTCAGGAATTATAACAACGAATGAATTTATTGGTTTAGTTTCGTACAAATGTATATTTTTTTTCCCATAATCTATGTGAAAAATCAGCAACAATAAATTGCCAATCTCTACCATTGAGGAAAAAAATAAAGAAACATATACATTTAGATCATCAGATCTGATTATTCTTTCACTGATCCTCGTAATTAAAGATCAAGAGAACACCTTATAGAATCTGGATAACCTCTTGAAATCTTAAGCATTAGCAATATCAATATCCAATGTTGGAAAATTTTAATCACAATCAACACACATCATGATTACAGGATCTAGCTCATTCATTATTCACTACTTATCATTTTAAATGTGACTGAATTAATGGAGCAAGTTAAGAAACTTACCCGGTGGAGATATTATTCCTTTATCCATTCTGATATCTCTAAACAATAAGGTCCAGTAGATAAATGTGGTGAATATGAATATGAACTTTATTCCTCTCGCTACTCCTTTCTAGTTGCCAATTTTAGTGATAGTGTTCTAGCAACTTCTTTCTAGGGAAAAGAATAGGTTTATCACCTCTATTATGCTATCTATAGTGATAGATTTTCTTTCAATCAAAGAATTATTAACAATTAAGCTATCCCTTTCATATCCGACCTTCATAAATCTTCCTTGTAGTGTTCACATTTGTTTGCCGCCATAATGAAGATTCTAGTTCAAGATGGATTGCTCTATAGTCCAAACTCAAATGAGTATGGGTATGCGAGCCAAAAATCCAACATTCTCCCAATTGGCCCATATTACCCACACAATATTTATGTATTCATTATAGATTTGATGAATATGCGCGCAATCTTTAATGAGAGCTTACTCCATTTTAATAAGTAATAATATCATTGTTCAGCAATGCACAAACGCAAGTCATGGCGATTATACATCATTTAACGACATACTCGTTTCCATGTACTGCAACATCAACACATTACAAAACAAGGAATACATAAATTCTTTTTGTTCATAAGGCTAAACACCATAAGAGCCTTAATACCATCATTTTGATTTACCAAAGATCCATGTACTTTCATTCTATCAACAATTGTGTGCACATATGGAATAACTGGAAAAACGGAAACAACACATTTCGTGATATCTCAAAGAGTAATGTGGAAATCAACAATTCATCCATGCATTAAATAGTATAAGGGGCTAATACATTACGATGCAGTTTTTTTTAGGCATCAAGTGGCAACCCACTTTTTTACTAATGGATGTGCATTCACAAGTTCTATACTTGTATTTTCCACATCAACACCTTTTTTTCGGTTCTCTTTTTGTATAATGAGAAACTCTATCTTCATATGCTAATTAGCTTATAAGGTTTCACCATTTATCGCTTAAGAGAAAGAGATTGTTGTACACAATAAATACTCAACAACTTGGCTATAATGTCGACATTCTCCAAGCCTTGAGTTAAGTTGCACAACCTCAAATTGTGGTGTTATTATATATATTGTATATTCAGACTCCAAAATTAATAAAGCAGTTATAGTTTCTTTGTGCTTCACTTCATTCAAATATGAGTTTGAAAATTTACCACCTTCAAGGAATCAATTATATGAAGGTACATACGTTTGATTTAATATCTTGTAATAAGTTATATTCTTGGGTTACTTTGGAAACAACCAAGAATACATATTATAGAACTCCATAATTTCATGTAAAACATATTATACATGAAAATTCTCATAAGTGGAAGCATAAGACATTCCTTGCAATTTCTTGAGATTGCTAAATATTCATTATGTAGGACTGACATTTGTTACTCTTTTGTATAATTTCAACACTAGCAGAGTAATTGTCCATGCCATAAACTTTGCCTTATAGAGATGTTTTCTTCGCACAAATGCAATATTCATGTCACTCATTTAGAAGTTCTTTAAAGAGGATTTTCTTGGAGTAAGCATTAGACCAAGATTTTCTTGGTTAGCGTGTCATCAACGTACAAATCGGTAGATATGTACTTACTCCCACTTATCTTCAGATTTATAGCTTGATCGAGAAAGAATTTCTCAAATCTGAAGGTTACTACTAAGATGGGTCTTTAGAAGTCCATATACTGATCCCTTGGGATAACATGCTAAAAGTCCAATTTTCCTCTCAGAGAAACCTTTTCATTTCTTTTATCCTCTAAGTTTCTATTAAACATAATTATACCCACATTTGTTTGATGAAGCTCAAAACCAGTTATGAGTCATCAAATTCAGTAATACAAAAACGGACATTTGTTCGATCCAATAATTCAGTTCCTGAAGATATAACACAATATCAGAAGAAATATCAAGTTTCTTTTCATTCTGAAATCTGAGTAGCTCAACTGATTGTGGTTCTTCATACATTGATCATATAAAATCATCATGGGAATAATAATTCAATTATCGAAACTAAATTTTATAGTTTACAATTCCCATTAGGTTAACCATTAATCAAGTGTCTTCAGTTTCAAATAGTTTTGTTACTACAATTAGGACATTAACAATATATAGCTTATGGATTAATAGTCTTTATCAATCCAATTCTTTCATGCAGGTGGACAACTCTAGCCTATGTTGCTTAATCTGATCATCCAAACTAGGTTCCCATTCAATCAAAACTGATAGGGTTCTTGAGAGAAACTTACTGGAAACTAAGTTTATGATGTCTGTAATGGTTTTATGAGTTTTCACCTACAATATAGCGGGTAAGTCTTAAACATGTCCAACAAAATAGCACTATTACACTTAAAAATTTTGTATCTTAAGCATTACACACAATACAAAAAATTCTACGAATTCGGCTATAGGACGAGAATGTTGTCTTTAGCTCATCACATTTTCCAAAGCATGTATTCTTCATTTCACCTAAACTTACTACTTTCACCTTTCCATCTGACAATATTTCAATCCAGAGTAATAAACATTACATTCATGTTCATTACATATAGCTAACTGTTAAACAGATGTAACCATAATGTGAAAGCCTTTGATAAATATAGTGAAATACATTTTACCGAAATTCCTAACAATCATCATAATCATTGAAATCTCAAGAAATTATGAAATCCCAATATTTGCAAATACGTTTCCTTGTTGCTTAAATATTGTTATCTCTAGGACCAAAACATTATCTAGTCCAAAACAGAATGCATTAACCAAAAATAACAAGGAAACATCACTCTGCCATTATATCAATAATGTGGCTAAGTTACAACAATATCACCCAATATGCTTAAGCATACTCCCACTCTTATCATATTTTATGATAGGAAGTGACCTTTAGTGTGCTAACTAAAGCTAATCAGTTGCAATAACTTCACTAATCACCAAGAGTAAAGAGATAAGGATATCATGATGTGATCAACAATTAACATCCAAAATAATTGAGTGCATAAGCATCAAACAGACAAATACATAAATTTTCAAAACAAATCATACCGTCGAAACTTGTCCTTTGGGACGAAAGTCTGACGTACGTATCATTCATTTCTATTGACCAATTGACTTTAATTGTCAATGTATCATACATCCTCAGATCTAAAATGTTTTAACTTTTTTGATTGTTCAAGTCATGAGGATACCATATACTAATTACTTCACATAGTGATGTCTTTGGACAAATCACTAATACCATAATTAATTAGAATATGCAATTGACAATGTCTTTAACCACATATCTTACTGGGTTCACCAATCTTCAAGGGTTATCTTAGAAACTCAATTTGCTGGTCAAACATAATGCAGTTCTCTTTTTCTGTGGGAAAAATACAATGTATATAATCATAATCATTGTAATAAACGAATAATCAAATATTGGAAAAACCGTATGAGCATGAAACACGTCTGAATTGCGGGTTACTTTAATCATGCAGGTGGGATAAATTCTTATAATACTGCAATGTTTTGTGCCTACAAATACAATTAAATTTTAAGCAATTACGGTCCATGCAAGAGTGAAGCAACAAATAAGTCACTAATAGTATGTCACTCATAAAACAGTTTTACCATATTTATTATTCTGGTTCAAACGATATCAACATGCAACCAATATGCACACATTAAATACGGAACAATCAAATGCAACCTAGCACAAATATCAGCTTGTCATATTCTCCATACCATGAACATGACACCTTTGGGTATCAAAATCACCATTACGAAATAATACTTTACCTAATTATTTCAACTAATGACATTTTTTGACAAGTCATCAAAACAATAATTAGGATGTACAAGCGGTTTCGTCACCATAATTCTTTGAAAGAGCATATCCCTTTCAGTTGGCTACTTTGGCAGCACAATTTTACTCGTAAAACCCTACACCGATTCAGGTCACAATCAAAATATGCACCGTAAGATATAAACTGAAATGTCAAAATTCTTCCTTTGGGACTGATGTGATTTCAATAGTATTGTATTAAGATGGTTAGTTAAAGACTTATGAAAGCAGATTTTAGACTTAATTTTAAAACTAAAAATATAGCAAACTCAAATTAAAAAGTGATGTGAATATTATGGAGAAACTGGGTCTAGGATTCCACCATTGATCAATATTAGCGATTTAATGAAAAGCAATAATTGTGCAACTCAATATTCAATATGATTCTAAAAGTATTGCCTAAACCAGTGGATTTTTAAATGAATAACTGTTAAACGCAAGTATAGAACATCAAAACCCTAAGTTAAGCATGTTCTATCTAGAGAAAATACAGCTATTTTGTAACGCCCGCAAAAAAATAAAATTAATTTGGGATGTGGGCTTGAGCCCAACCCACTAGTGGTGTGCTGGGATTATGTAAAATGGGTGCACGAATCCTAGTATTGTCGTTCCTTGTATTTGGAATGCGAGGTGATTGCCTTGAGTCCCATGTAGGGTATTATTAATCATTTATCCATCCCTTAGTAAGGGAAGAGAGTCTAATTAGTTTTTCTGTGGAGTTGACTACGACTAGAGTTGACTAAGTTACACCAAGGATTCCATGTGTTACAAAAACAAGTTAACAAGGGCATTTTCGTATTTTCTTAGAAGCCAACCATAAATTCTGTTTTTCCTTGTAATTGTCACCACATTTCTCTCCATCATTCTACTGCTACATCTTCAATAAAATAACAACAAAAAAAAAGACAAGGAAGATTGATTGGTTTTCATCTTATGTATTTAGAATACAAACTACTGTTGGGATTTTGATGAGGAATTGGCTAGCATTGAGATAGGGGTTTTTATCTTTCCTTAATTTTCTTACTTTTACTTGTGCAAACAGAACCTATTGATGGATGATTTCATCTGTTTGTTCTTTGTTGTTTATGATTGGTGAAATCTGTTAGATGCTTGTAAAACTTAAAGGTAACCAACGTTGTTCAGGAATTTTCATTCAATTTCTGCATGCATTTTGCTGATTTTTGCACAACATGAAGCATTACTTAAAACGCTATATTTGGTCTTCGTTGAATTTTTGCAAAATGGATTATGTATAATTTTTGAATGTTTAAGAATGATTTAGGAGTATTATGAATGGTTATTTAAGTTCTGATTTTCACCAAAAATCAAGTACCCATTTGAGTTTCAAAGATTTCCCATCACCTGTTTGTGATAATAACCTGAAATTTCTGAAAAAACGTAATTTATGTCATGTTTGGTATTGACTTTTCGACATATCTATCAAAATCTTTATTGTTGATTATCATTTTTATGTTAACGGGGGATTCCTCAGCTTTCAAAAGAGACCAAATTTGCTAAATTCCATCTCTTAATGAATTTTCTACGAATTTTCTGTTAAAGACTTTTGAAACTGAAAATTTTCTGAACATGTGTTGATGTCCTGTTTTGAAGAACTCTTTGACACAGCTATGACCCATATACTTCTCCTATCATTTTTGTGCTAAAGTGGGTTTTCTTCTCTTTCCAACAAAACCAAATTTATCGAATTTCATCGCCTAATGAATTTTGAACAAATTTTTGATCGGAGACTGCCGAAACTACAATTTTTCTAAAAACATGGTTCCTGCCCTGTTTTATTGGGTCTTTTTGACACGACTATGAACATCGTTTCTATTGTTTATTATTGTTATGATAAAGAAATTTTTCTCAGTTTTCCAGCAGGACAAGATTTTCCAAATTCCATCGCTTAATGATTTTTATTCTTCAGATTTCCCATTAAAAACACTCGAAACAGAAATTTATGTGATTCATCTTACTTTATTTCCTACCATGCCACAATATTCTTGTTGTTTTAAATTCTTGTTAGACCTGCAGTCAATGGATTACTCTCTTTTGCATACATGGTGGTCGATTACTTTTCATTTTAAGTATTTTGAATTATTTCTATTGATCATGGATTATATATATATATATATATATATATCATACTTTGTGGTATATGATTCTAACTCTCATTTTTTGAGTGCTTATGCGATTGCTGCCGATACTTGTTTAAGATTTGGTTATGGATTTCCGAGGTTTCATAAATTTTTATGTGGAGGTTTCATACTTGTTTAAGATTGGAAACTAAAGAACTCTACCTTAGGGCCGTCAGGCCTAAGTGGCACCCCACCACCTCGGTGGTCCCGGAAGACTGTTACAACAACGATGGCTGGTAACCAGAACTATCCCGACGTTGGCACTAGCCTTGTAATGAGTAGAGTAATTTTATCTGAATTTAATTTAATGGCAGCTTACAAATGTTTATGAACAAAAGATTTACATTTACTTATGGATTTCGGATTCTAGTTTGATGCTCTATTATTGGTTTTAGTTATTGTCATTTTATTGGCACTCGATTACCGTTATATCCCTTACTGGGTTGTGTCTCACCCCATTTTTTTCTCTACATAGTTTGGAGCTAGATCGATGCAGTAAGCCGGAAAAGCTTACGACAATGGAGCTATGGATGCAATATCGGTATATGTTGTTGTCCCTGTATATATATATCATGGGCTGTATTGGGTAGTTTCATGTGGGAACAGAATTATGTTTTCTTTTCATGTTTTTCTTTCTGTGTAACATTATACAAACTATGATATGATTTTGGTCATAGATGGAACAATTTTTAAACTCCTTTTTATTGTTAAATTTCAACTTCTTTTGTCATCAATGTGTTGGTATGTCTTGATCTACGTATTGCTATCTACTTGGAATCCCATTTACTTGAACATTAATGTACTAGCATACCTTTGTAAACGGATGGATTTTAACTTACAGAACTTATATCTCATTAATAAAAGTATTATTAAAGTATTTCGTTTTCAGTTTCATATATGTCATGTTTGTCTGTGCATCTTTCATTTATCTTCAAACTAATTTAACTTAAGGTTTCGTAGAGAAATTGACTTAGTGATTTCATTTAAATATCAAATAAATTGGAGTGATTGGATGTTGTAAATTAATTAGCATTATACTGTTTCTTTTTGTATGCCTTGTATTTTCCGTATCGTTTTATATTTTCAAGTGACGGTGCGGGGGTTTGGCACTATTGGATGGGTTGAAATTCAACCCATTCGAAGGAAGAATTTACCCGTATGGTATAGTTGGTATCAGAGCAGTTCCGATTTACTTTGGACTGTGAGTTTTGGAATTGCCTTTTCTTTCGGTGTCGTGTACATTTTAAGACGTAAATAAATTGTTTTGGTTTGTATTGCCAATAGTTTCTTTTCAGTTTTGATGAATGGAACGTTGATTTCGATTTTATCGAATTGTTTTGGGGTTTGGGTTAAAAATTCATAGCCATGATATATATATATATATATATAGCTTGTTGTGAGTATTAGACTCCTAGTTTAATTAGTGTTGCTAATAGGATATATTCCTATTCAAAAAAAAATATGTCTTTTAAAGATGTCTCAAAGTGCAACTGGAGATCAACACGTTAGCTGGAAAGGAAAAGGATGGAAAGTAAAAAGATTTCATCCGCAACCGAGCGCATCGAAATAAACTTGAGGCACGAGAACAATGGATGAGTTATCGGTGGTATTGAAATCGTGTTGGCTCTAGATGAGTTTCATCAATGTTTTGACAGGCGCTTTACTTCCAAATTAAGATCAGTTTTTATTTCAATCTTAATGTGCCGCAAGAATGTAAGGTTTTTCCTAAACCCAAACTTTGTTTTCCATAAAGCATCCTAGTTAATCGTTAATAATGATAAAAAAATTATTAAGTTCATGGTTTTTGTAATTTCACTTTTTATCCAAGCTCTTTAATTTGTTGACCAATCTTCTTGTCGGGTTTACGTGAACATGAAAGTGCGTATCTTCCCTGTAACAAAGTTAATCCTAATTTTTTCCCCTTGTCCGGTATTTCTTTAAAATAAAATATGTTCCTTTTTATTTTGCATGGTTGCATAAACCAATTGGTTTTGGTGGCTATCTTCATTTCATCTTTTTGTTCCCTTTTAGTTTACCAAATGTGAAGGAGAATTTAGCCTTGTTTTCTATTCAGCTACCTTGGAGTCAATAAGTCAGTATACTAACTTACTTGTTGAATTTTGTAGATGTATTAGGTGTATCTGTTCATTTTTAACTTACTGTTGTTTTTGTCACACATTGACACCTATGAAAAGACTAGGGTACCCAAATACACCACAATCTTTTATTTAACAACCTATAAGTACTTTACCAAGTGTGATCGTCTATGGACTGAGTCGAGACAATACAACAACTTTGGTATACACTTCGTGTGATCGTTTATGGATACGAGATCGAGACAATACAAAAACAAGATCACTTGTGTGATTGACTATGGATACAAGATCGAGACGATACGACAACGAAGTGATCACTTGATAATAGGTTCGGTAATAACCGAAACTCTATAGGATCAATATCAAGTGTTATGGATTAACGTACAAGTGCAATTTACTTTAAATTATATAAACCAAATATAATTACGGAATAGTAAGGTAAATATCACAACAAGATTTTGTTAACGAGGAAACCGTAAATGCAGAAAAACCACGGGACCTTGTCCAGTTTTGAATACTCTCAGAATTAAGTCGTTATACAAAATCTAATACCAACTTCGTATAGTTGAGACAAAGTAGACTACCCCTAGCTACTTAGATTCCTCAGTATCCCTGCGTCTTCGACTTCTAGAATCACCACGTGAATCACCAATCCCTTAGATCATATTCCAAACAGTAAAGGATAAATTTGTTAACCACTCTATTCAATCTTGGTAATAAGATATTTGAGTCGTTGACAAAGGCTCTTCTGTTTAATCTAATAAACTTCTTTGTCTGGTTAAATCAATCTATCCTTTGATTACCGAAATAATCAAACTATAAATTTGCAATCAATCAATATGGATCTCAAAGAGAAACTATAAGGTGATGTCGATCTCACACAACAAATCAATCAAATATATCAAAGATAAACCGATTCTAGTTGGATCCCAGCCGATCAAGGTTTGGGCACACAATTCACAAGATACGAAAAACTTCGTCGTCTTCAAATCTTTGTTTGTCTTCAATAATAACTTGCATAACACCACTTGAAATATCTTGTGATCAATCTCCCACAAAACGAAGTCTGTTAACAATGGATTATCACAAGATGTCTTAAGATCCGAAAACGGATCTAAAGATCCCGTCAACACTTTGATCTAGTTTGAGTGAATCTTATATCAGAAGAGAAGATTCTCAAGAATAAACAAACTAGGTGCAATCAAAGTTTCAACAACCGTTAGTCAATCAAATCAATAATCGAAAACTACAATAACAATGCAATTATCTAGTTTCCCACCAACGGTACTCGAAGAGCTTCTTGATTCCACAGAAGTCTTTAAACGAGCGGTCGTAAGAGATTTCAACTAATTAGGATACTTTCCTCTCCAGATTGACGTCTCCACCAGAAACAACAAGAATGAAGTTTGCCTGGCCCTTAGGATAGTTTGCAAGAAATCCAAACTCAAGTATTTATACACCAAGGTTGTTTGGACAACAAGGAAATTCCAAAACCGAAAATATTCTCAAGATATTATCATTAAAGTACCTAATTTCGATTTTCCTATTTCCACTTAAATTCCAAACCATATTTTACGAAAACTCTCATAGAAAACTTATATTATTAGTCTAGCACGTTAACTAATAATATTTTCCGTGGGATATGGTTTAATTGCTGGTAATTAAAACATTGAAAATCATAATTAAATGATTTTCACTTTTTCGGACATGGGATCACCTTGAGTATCAAGGAATATCTTTGAACAATAAATGATAAGAGTTATGTACATGTTAAAATAATGTCGACATCTAGAAGTTTCTCAGCAAACCCTAATTCCAAGCTTCACACAAAACATACAGAGATATGTGAATTTTGGAAACTCGGTTTTGCTTCTTGGGAAGTTTCTCAGCAAACCCTAACCTCGCAATGTAAGTTGTGTTCAGTTATGCCATGTTTCCCAAACCAGATCGTGACCGGTTACACTTTGCTTCCCAAAGGTAGCCTGTGATCGGTTACACCTTACTTTCTGAGTTAGCTTGTGATCGGTTACACCTTACTTTCTGAGTTAGCTTGTGATAGGTTACACCTTGCTTCCCAAAGGTAGCTTGTGATCGATACAACTAACTTCCCAATTCATCTTGTGACCGGTTATACCTTGGATTCCAAAGTAACTTGTGACCGGTTACAACTTGCATTACAATATAGTTTGTGATCGGTTACACCTTGATTTCCAATGTAGCTCATGACCGATTACAACTAGCTATATTATATAGGCTATGGCCAGTTATACCATAAATCTAAACAAGTTAAAATAGGTTCTACCTTGTCATCTTATATTGGTCATTCAAAAGATATTCAATAAAGAACCTGACCAATCATGATTTCCTTTCGATTATGAAACAAGTTCATATATGTACTTCTTTTAAACAAATGTAATAAAACATTGTTTCCTAGGGTGAAATCATTCCTATATAATGCACATATAATCAAACAACTATATATAATAGATTATGTCGATGTCATATTTACAAAGTTCAAAAGATAGGCGTTATACTTCGCAATTCAATAGATTCCTTGACACTTTGATCATAATGTCATGACCAAGTCTAACCACTAGAGTATTATATATATATATATACATCTTCGCATGTTATGTATTCAATATAATCCGACTTGAAAGATACGTTAGGAATGGAAACAAGATCAAGTCAATATTGCTAACCTCAATAGGAATGATGATGTCGTCGTTGTGGTCGTTACTTCTTCACATTCTTCAGGTCTGCGGAGTAATACTTGTATGTCTCAATATTCCTAGACTTTCTAGTCTAACCTAAACGAAGTTGACTCTAGTATTTAATCAAGCGACTCTAGATGAGTTTTGATACTAAAATATGACAACCAAACTTGACATACCAACGCTTGGTGGGTTCAACCGATCTATGCTCTAACAACGTCTTTTAGTTATCTGGATGTTTTAGAGAATTGTTTTTGTATGATGCATGGTACTGTTGCTCTAACTATTATGAAGAAATTTAAAGGATTTATGGTTTACCTTTCGACTTAATGTAACCAGATTTTCTACACTTTGTAGTTTCCTTCGGTCTTATTGAATGAATTATTTTCCCATCACTTTGGGTGTTTTCTTTTATTTAATTTCCATTCATTTTAGTTTAATGTGTTACCCATAGATTATTTTGAAATTGATTTAACTAGCTACTCTAAGAACATGAAATCAGTTGGCGATTTAGAAAGCAAACATATACAGAGAGGTTTCTTTTCTTGTAAAAAGTTTGTATAAATGGCTTATGATGTTGTACAAGTTATGTCGATAGTTTGACTTGATTTTTCATTAACCTCCGATTGAATAGAGTGGAAAGAATAGGGTGTCACTCTAAATGTTTCCCGACTTCTTATGCTTCTGTAAATGGAAGTCGAACATCAACAACCAACTGGATCGTCATATCTGTTGTCAATAGCTGAACTGTAGTGGTATTTAATCGTTTTGGGTTTTTGTAAAGGATTTTTGGCTAAGGTTTAAAAGGAAATTGCAATGGTAGTGTGACCGTTGATCGACCAACCAAATAAGCTTATTTTCTTTCTGTAAAGTGACAAATTTTCAGTAGATTTGAAACTTATACATGTCGGAATTCTTTCATCAATCGTTTGGATAGAAACACGTTGTTCCCATACAAGTATTGCGAAAGCCTCCCACAAGCTTTGGGAATCAAACTGAATGTGAGTACCAGTATCCATCTTCTGTAGATGGTCAGTTAGAGTTAACCATCCATTTCTGGAAGAAATGATTAAGGGAAGCGACGACATTCATCGCTCTTGTTTGACGACATATGAAGTTTGGCATGGTAGGCCATGCGGTACAACACTTTGTTACGCGTAAGTTATAGAAAGAAATATTATGGATCTAAAACAGCGTGACTTACGTAGGGAAGTGATTGCAAATTATTGGAACAGAGGGGAAAGTTCTCGAGATAAACACCCTAAAGATGGTGATAGAGTTGATTAGAACATCGTATCTTGGAAAAGCCAACTTGGGAAATGGAATTCCAATGCGACAGTAGTATCGAGAGTCATATGGAGGTAATCTTCTTTGACTTTTGTTTTGTTTTGATTTTCGGGAACGAAAATCTTTTTTTAGTGGGTAATGGTGTAACGCACGCAAAGAAAAATAATTAATTTGGGATGTGGGCTTGAGCCCAACCCACTAGTGGTGTGCTGGGATTATGCAATATGGGTGCACGAATCCTAGTATTGTCGTTCCTCGTATTTGGAATGCGAGGTGATTTCCTTGAGTCCCATGTAGGGTGTTATTAATTATCTATCCATCCCTTAGTAAGGGAAGAGAGTCTAATTAGTTTTTCTGTGGAGTTCACCAAGACTAGAGTTGACTAAGTGACACCTAGGTGTCCATGTGTTACAAAAACAAGTTAATAAGGGTATTTTCGTATTTTCTTAGAAGCCAACCATAAATTCTGTTTTTCCTTACTAATTGTCCCCACATTTCTCTCCATCATTCTACTGCTACTTCAAAAAAAAAAAAGGATAATTGATTGGATTTCATACTATTTATTTAGAACACAAACTATTGTTGGGATTTTGATAAGGATTTGGCTAGCATTGAGGTATGGGTTTTTATCTTTCCTTAATTTTCTTACTTTTACTTGTGCAAACCAAACCTATTGATGGATGATTTCATCTGTTTGTTCTTTGTTGTTTACGATTGGTGAAATCTGTTAAATGAGTATTTTAGATGCTTGTAAAACTTAAAGGTAACCAACTTTGTTCATGAATTTTCATTCAATTTGTGCATGCATTTTGCTGATTTTTGCACAACAGGAAGCATTACTTAAAACGCTATATTTGGTCTTCATTGAATCTTTGCAAAATGGATTATGTATAATTTTTGAATGTTTAAGAATGATTTAGGAGTATTATGAATGGTTATTTAAGTTCTGATTTTCACCAAAAATCAAGTACCCATTTGAGTTTCAAAGATTTCCCATCACCTGTTTGTGATAATAACCTGAAATTTCTGAAAAAAACGTAGTTTATGTCATGTTTGGTATTGAATTTTCGAAATATCTATCAAACTCTTTATTATTGATTATCATTTTTATGTTAACGGGGGATTCCTCGGCTTTCAAAAGAGACCAAATTTGCTAAATTCCATCTCCTAACGAATTTTCTGTTAAAGACTTTTGAAACTGAAAAAAATTTGAACATGTGTTGCTGTCCTATTTTGAAGAGCTCTTTGACACAGCTATGACCCTTATACTTCTCCTATCATTTTTGTGCTAAAGTGGGTTTTCTTATCTTCCCAACAAAACCAAATTTATTGAATTTCATCGCCTAATTAATTTTGAACAAATTTTTGATCCGAGACTGCCGAAACTACAATTTTTCTAAAAACACGGTTCCTTCCCTGTTTTATTAGGTATTTTCGCCACGGCTATGAACATCGTTTCTATTATTTATCATTTTTATGATAAAGAAAGTTTTCTCAGTTTTCCAACAGGACAAAATTTTCCAAATTCCGTCGCTTAATAAAAAAAAATCGGATTTCCCATTAACAACACTCGAAACTGAAATATAAGTGATTCATCTTACTTTATTTTCTACCATGCCACAATATTCTTGTTGTTTTAAATTCTTGTTATACCTGCAGTCAATGTCTTACTCCCTTTTGCTTACGTGGCCGATTATTTTTCATTTCAAGTATTTTGAATTCTTTCTATTAATCATGGATTATATATATTGTACTTTGTGGTACATGATTCTAACTCTCATTTGTTGAGTGCTTATGCGATTGCTGCCGATACTTGTTTAAGATTTTGTTAGAGCATAGCTCGGTTGAACCCACCAAGTGTTGGTATGTCAAGTTTGGTTGTCATATTTTAATGAATCAAAACTCATCTAAGAGTTGCTTGATTATGTACTAGAGACAACTTCGTATAGGTTAGACTCAAAAGTCTAGGAATATGAGACATACAAGTATTACTCGAAGAACATGAAGAAGTAACGAGCTATAACGACGACATCATCCTTCCTCTTGAGGTTAGTAATATTGACTTGAACTGTTTCATTCCTAACGTATCTATCAAGTCATGCTATATTGAAAACATAACTGCGAAGCTGTGAATGAATATTTTACTCTAGTAGTGAGACATGATCATATGATCATAGTATTAAGTAATTAGACTACGAAGTATAACGTTTATCTTTTGAACTTCGTAGATATGACATCGACATAATCGTATGAATGCTATTGTGATTATGTGTATGGGTAAAGGTGAATATTTCATACTAGGAAACAATGTTTACATTTGTTTAAAGGAAGTACATTCATGAACTTGTTTTATGAATCGAAAGGGAAATCGCTAGGCTTATTGGTATTGTTATTCATTGCATATCTTTGGATTACCAATATGTGTGAGTTAGTAGAACCGATCATAACTTTTTATGTATCTTGGTATAACTAATCACAATGCCTGACTTATGATTTGGTATGACTAGTTTTTATTAATTAGTGTAACCGATCCTAAGTAATCACCTGAAATGGTATGATCGATATTTGTAATTGGTATGACCGATCCTAGTAATTGGTGTGACCGATCACAAAAGAGTTGTGTAATCGATCCTTGTAATTGGGGTAACCGGTCTAAGCAATTGGTGCAACCGATCCTAGTGACTTGTGTAACCGATCACAAGCAATACCATGAGTATATGGTAACCGGTCCTGGTAATTGACGTAACCGATCCTGGTAACTGATGTAACCGGTCCTGGTAACTTGTGTGTCCGATCACAAGTAATCCAAATTAAGGTATAACCGATCCTAGTGATTAGTAGAACAGATTGAACCTATGATTGTGATTTGATATTTGATCAATCACATAGTTGTCTTGGAATATAGATAAACCAATTCTAAACTTGTTTGGAAGTGTGGTTTAATCGATTCCAAGATTGTAAATATGAAAGATGATTTACAAAGAAAAGATGTCAACATACTTTGAACATGAACAGTAACTCTTATCTGTTATTGTTTAAAGTTATTCCTTAATTACTCAAGGAGATCCCGGTCCGAAATAAATTAAGAATCTTTTAATTAAGGTTGTTAGTTTTATATGATTTAATTACCAACAATTAAATGCATATCCCTAGAGAATAAAAATTAGTAATGTGCATTTACTAATTGGAGATTTTCTATTGAGAGATTTCGGAAAATATTGGACAAAGCATTTCAAGGAATTATGAAAACCAATTTGGGCATTTATTGCATATCTTGAGAATACTTCGGTTTTTGAAATTCCTTGGTGTCCAAACATCCTTGGTCTATAGATACCTAAGTTTGTATTTCTAGCAAACCATGCTAAGAGCCAGGCAAACTTCATATTTTTGTTGTTTCTGGTTGAGCCGTTTATCCATAGAGGAAAGTACCATAATTAGGCGAAATCTCTTACGACCGCTCATTTAAAGACTTATGTGGGATCAAGAAGCTCTACGAGTACCGTTGGTGGGAAACTAGATAATTGCAGTTTATTAGTTTTTGATTGATTTGATTGACTAACGGTTGTTGAACTTTGATTGCACCTAGTTTGTTTATTCTTGAGAATCTTCTCTTCTGATGTAAGATTCACTCAAACTAGATCGAAGTGTCGACGGGATCTTTAGAACTGTTTGTAGATCTAAAGACATCTTGTGATAATTCATTGTTAACAGACTCCGTTCTGTACGTGATTGATCACAAGAGATTCAAGTGGTGTTGTGCAGGTTTAATTGAAGATTAAAGAAGATTTGAAAACAAAGAAGATTTCTTATTGGTTTCTCATATCTTTGTGTATCACAAACCTTGATCGGCTGGGATCCAACTAGAATCGGATTTATTCGATTGATTAGTTGTGTGAGATCGGTAACACCTAATAGTTCTCTTGAGTTCTATTTTGATTGTTACAAATCCGAATCTTATTACTTAGGTAATATAGATTGGATTAATCTAACTAGGCAAAGGAGTTTATTAGTTTAAACGAAAGAGGCTTTGCATATGACTTGAGATATCTTTATCTGGAAAGAATCAATAGAGTTGTTACCAAACAGATTGGTTGTTCCTTTACTGTTTGGAATACGATCCAAAGGAATTGTTCCAGTGCGGGCACTTATTGAATGTCGGAAGCGCAGGGATAGTGAAGAAACTAAGTGAACTAGGTTTAGTTGCTTGGTCTCAACTATACGAAGTTTGGTTTAGATTTTGTATAGCGGCTTAATTATGAGAGTATTCAATTCTGGACTTTGTCCCGGGGTTTTTCTGCATTTGCGGTTTCCTCATTAACAAAATCTTGTTGTGTCTTTTACTTTTCTATTTCCGCAATTATAATTGTTTATTATAATTAGAAGTAAAATACAAAAACGTTAACTCCGTATTACTTGATAGTGATCCTATAGAGTTTGGTTAAGTCTGAACCTATTATCAAGTAATCACACTTTGATTGTTGTATTGTCTCAATCTCATATGAAAAGACGAGGGTACCCAAATATACCTCAATCTAAAACTTTTCCACTTGTAAGTCCTCTTACCGAAAGTGATTGTCTATAGACTGAGTCGAGACAATACAACGAATCGGTATTCACACTTTGTGTGATCGTCTATAGATACGAGATCTAGACAATATGACAATCAAAGAGTGATTACTTGATAATAGGTTCGTACTTAACCAAACTCTCTAGGATCATTATCAAGTAATACGGAGTTAACGTTTGTGTAATTTACTTTAAATTATAATAACAAAAATTATAATTGCGGGAAAAAAAAGTAAATGACACAGCAAGATTTTGTTAACGAGGAAACCGCAAATGCAGAAATACCCCGGGACCTAGTCCAGAATTGAATTCTCTCAGAATTAAGCCGCTATACAAAATCAACCTAACTTCATATAGTTGAGACCAAGAAACTAAACCTTTAGTTCACCTAGTTTCTTCAGTATCCCTGCGCTTCTGACATTCAATAAGTGCACGCACTGGAACAATTCCTTTGGTTCATATTCCAAACAGTAAAGGAACAACAAATCTGTTTGGTATCAACTCTATTCAATCTAGTGATATGAGTTAGACAAAGGCTCTTCTTTTTAATCCAATAAACTCCTTTGTCGGGTTTAGATCTACCTAACAAACAACTAACAAGTAGTTGAGTTTAGATTTTGCAATCAATAATAGGATCTATCCAGATACTAAATATTGATACCGATCTACGCAACTAATCAATCAAATCTACCAAAAGATAAACCGATTATAGTTGGATCCCATCCGATCAAGTTTTGACCACACCAAAGATTATGAACCCAAATCAGAAATCTTCTTCGTCTTCTTAAATCTTCAATAAACACCGGCACAAAACAACTTGAATCTCTTGTGATCAATCGGAGTCTGTTAACAATGGATTATCACAAGATGTCTTTAGATCTACAAATAGTTCTAAAGATCCCATCGACACTTCGATCTAGTTTGAGTGAATCTTATATCAGAAGAGAAGATTCTCAAGAATAAACAAACTGGGTGCAATCAAAGTTCAACAACCGTTAGTCATCAAATCAAATCGAAAACTGATAATACTGCAATTATCTAGTTTCCCACCAACGGTACTCGTAGAGCTTCTTGATCCCACAGAAGTCTTTAAATGAGCGGTCGTAAGAGATTTCGCCTAATTATGGTACTTTCCTCTACAGATAGACGGCTCCACCAGAAACAACAAAAATATGAAGTTTGCCTGGCTCTTAGGATGGTTTGCTAGAAATGCAAACTTAGGTATCTATAGGTGTTACCGATCTCACACAACTAATCAATCGAATAAATCCGATTCTAGTTGGATCCCAGCCGATCAAGGTTTGTGCTACACAAAGATATGAGAAACCAATAAGAAATCTTCTTTGTCTTCCAATCTTCTTTAATCTTCAATTAAACCTGCACAACACCACTTGAATCTCTTGTGATCAATCACGTACAAAACGGAGTCTGTTAACAATTAATTATCACAAGATGTCTTTAGATCTACAAACAGTTCTAAAGATCCCGTCGACACTTCGATCTAGTTTGAGTGAATCTTACATCAGAAGAGAAGATTCTCAAGAATAAACAAACTAGGTGCAATCAAAGTTCAACAACCGTTAGTCAATCAAATCAATCAAAAACTAATAAACTGCAATTATCTAGTTTCCCACCAACAGTACTCGTAGAGCTTCTTGATCCCACAGAAGTATTTAAACGAGCGGTTGTAAGAGATTTTGCCTAATTAGGGTACTTTCCTCTCCGAATAGAAGGCTCCACCAGTAACAACACAACAAGGTAGTTTTGCTGGCTCTTAGGATAGTTTACATGAAATGCAAACTTGGGTATTTATAGACCAGGGAAGTTTGGACACCAAGGAATTTCCAAAACCGAAATATTCTTAAGATATGCAAAATATTCCCAAATCGGTTTCATAATTCCTAGAAATGCTATGTCCAAAAATAACCGAAATCCTACTAGAAAATCTCCAATTAGTAAATGCACATTACCAATTTTTATTTTCCAGAGATATGCATTTTAATTGCTGGTAATTAAAAGCATATAAAAATTAACAACCTTAATTAAAAGATTCTCAACTTATTTCGGTATGGGATCTCCTTTAGCTATTAAGGAATATCTTTGAACAATAAAAGATAAGAGTTACTGAACATGTTCAAAGTATGTCAACATCTTATTTCTTTATAAATCCCCTTTCATATTTACAATCTTGGAACCGATTATACCACACTTCCAAACAAGTTTAGAACTGGTTCATCTGATTTCCAAGAACTATGTGATTGATCAAATCAACACACTAATCATGGGTTTACAGTTCTACCAAACACAAGGATCGGTTCTACCTTAATATGGTTACTGGGACCGGTTACACCAGTTACCAAATTGGTCACATCAATTACCAGGACCGGTTACCATATTCTCATGGTATTACTTGTGATCGGTCACACCAGTTACCAGGATCGGTTACACCAATTACCAGGACCGGTTACACCAATTACAAGGATCGATTACTACTCTTTTGTGATCGGTCACACCAATTACTAGGATCGGTTACACCAATTACTAAGATCGGTCACACCAATTACAAATATCGATCATTCCATCTTAGGTGATTACTTAGGATCGGTTACACTAATAAAAGTCATACCAGTACATAAGTCAGGCATTGTGACTAGCTTTACCAAGATACATAACAAGTTATGATTGGTTCTACTAACTCACACATATTGGTAATCCAAATATATGCAATGAATAACAATACCAATACGCCTAACGATTTCCCTTTCGATTCATAAAACAAGTTCATGAATGTACTTCCATTAAACGAATGTAAACATTGTTTCCTATGACGAAATCTTCACCCATACCCATACACATAATCACAATAGCATTCATACGATTATGTCGATGTCTTATATACGAAGTTCAAAAGATAAGCGTTATACTTTGTATTCTAATTCCTTAACACTATGTCTACTAGAGTATAATCATTCACAGCTTCGCAGTTATGTTTTCAATATAGCACGACTTGAAAGATACGTAGGGAATGAAACAGTTCAAGTCAAAATATTACTAACCTCAAGAGGAAGGATGATGTTGTCGATGTAGCTTGTTACTTCTTTACATTCTTCAAGTCTTCAAGTAATACTTGTATGTCTCATTATTCTAATCTTTCTAGCCTAACCTATACTAAGTTGTCTCTAGTACATAATCAAGCGACTCTTAAATTGAGTTTTGATTCACTAAAATATGACAACCAAACTTGACATACCAACGCTTGGTGGGTTCAACCGAGCTATGCTCTAACATCGTATCCATAGACGATAACACAAAGCGTGAATACCGATTTGTCGTATTGTCTCGAATTTGTCCATAGACAATCACTTTCGATAAGAGGACTTATAGGTGGATAATTTAAAGATTATGGTGTATTTGGATACCCTCGTCTTTTCAATTAGTAGCAGTGCAGGCAAACACGAAAATATCTAACAATCTGTGTTTGGTGCGATCCACCCTATAAGAAATGAGTCTGCAAATAGGTAAGGAAAAGCCAAAAATAGACTCATTTAACGTATCACAAGATTTGGGTAAAACTCTCTATGGGTTTAATTTTATCAAATGTTTAGAAGGGGCTTATTTCAAAAGTTCTACTTGCTCTTCTGAAAATATGTCCTTATGTTCTCAAGAAAAAGTTAAGTTAAGCCCTGTATTCACAATCAATGATTCAGATTCTGAATTACTTCATAATGATAAAGAAGATATTGATTTTGTGAATATAAAAACATCTCAGCTAAATGAACTAAGTAAAGAATTCCTCTCATGTGCAACCGAACTCACTCTTGCACTAAAAAGAGAAGGAAAGCTTCTTGAAGACTTATGTCATATGAAAGCTGGAAATGATCAACTCAATCTTGATCTAACCACCCTAAAAGTTGATCTAGACTCTCTCAAGATTGTATACTATTCAAAGATTCAATCTCTAGAAGCAAAGTTAAGGAAAAGTATTGATCAAGAAAAGAGGACTGAGATCTTGAAAAAAACAGCCGCAGATGAATACAATGCCTTAAAAATCTCATATGATTCTGAGATAAAGACAGTTACAGAACATGTCAATAGGATAAAAGATGAAATGCATTCATTAATGTCAAAAAGTCAGTTGGCTACATCCTCCTCGGATAAACCCAATAATTCTGGTTTGATATTTCCTTTAAAAAGAAAGAAGAATGACATTAAAGACTCTCGAAAGAAAGTTTCATCTTCTAAAAGGGCATTGGTACTCTTGGAGAATTTCAAGATGAACTACTCACATCAGAGTTTTCAACATCATCATAAGCATCATCACAGACGATGTTTTCATTATGGAATCAAAGGTCATGTTGTTAAAGATTGTCAACGATTACCTTGTTTAAACTCGGACAAAACCACTTATGGTCAAGGATATAATATGAGATCTTTTTCAAGAAAAATCATACATAAGACTGATCTTTTTAGATAAAAAAAACTCTGCAAGAGATGTTCATCACAGAAAGAAAGAAGATCTGAAGATTAGAAACTCATGGAAGTGGATACCAAAGAAGACTATGGAGCTAAACAGAAAGGAGTATGACAAACTCTCCAGCTCATCAACACATAAGGTAATACCTAAATATCTTGATGATTGTCATTTCTATGATAAGTTTGATTTGTCCATCAAAAGGAGTAAGATCCTTAAGAGAATAGATAAAAGAAAATTCTCCACTACGCTTGCAGAGAATAATCTGTTTCGACCAGATACTTAGTATCTTGGCTGAATACACTGACTCATGAAGTGCTCAAACAATTATTTGATGAGTTCAGTGTATATTGCACAATAGTTTAAAAACTTGAAAGATTTATGGAAATATTCACAGAAAGGCACTTTCTAAAAAAATTAATATTGATAAAATTTTGGTTTTTCCATATTAAAGGAGAATATTTGATTTCCATAATCGATGACCAAGTTTTTGGAAACTATTGGTATATAAAGTTTCGGTAATCTTTGTCACTCAAAAGAGAAAAATTCTTGTATATTCCTCTGGAACAAAGAATTATGTACAATACAGATTACCATGCAAAACTTTCTGCAAGGGTTTCGGAAAGGTGTGCTGAAAAGATGACATGTGATCCCCTTGGACTCCATAATTTCAATGGGAACGGAACCACCTCTTGCAATAATGTGAATCACTCACACTTTATGATCGATTACGAAAAGGAGTTTCACAAGATGGAACGAACTTGTGCTGAAACTAAATTAGAGGTATTGATGTTGAAACGTACTCTTGAAAAATCTTTACTTGTTCAAGCAACAAGATTTACTTTCCAAAAGAGTAAACGAAGAAGAACCTAACTTCCACAAGGTTTAGGAATTATTCTTCAATCAAGGATCTCTTCAAAGAACTAGGAGAATTATTCCTATCAAACGTAAGAGATCCCAAGATCATGAAGCGTTCTGATTTCCAAGAAAAATAGACATCAATTTTTGATTTATTTCGATTATTGTATAAGGTCTATTTTTGAATAAAACTATCAATTATTTATGAATAAAATTATTATTTTATAATTTTTCTTGTGATAGTTTCCGATTACATATCCTGTGCTTGAATGTCTATATTATTGCTATGTGTATTCGGTTTATGGGATGTCTGATTTCGGTTTTCATTAACCTAAATATTCGATCTCATATGATGTAACCCTTATGGTTTGTGTGGCTTTTTGATTTAGCGGGATTAAGTTCTACCCCATGTTGGTAGGATTTATCAAAGGATCATGAGGTGTTCCGATTGAAACTCATATGTGAAAAGTCACAATATGTTGATTCAATTTGTGTTTACATGAGTTGTGTTTTGCATAACATATGTGTTTCGGGTTTTCAACTTTTGTTATTGGAACGCATTAGTTAAAACCAGATTCAACCTTTCTCTGGTAAAGGTTGCTTTTGTTTTTATTCTTTTGTTCTTGCGAGAGGATGACAACAAACTGGGGGAGAGTTCTTATTTGAACTTGCGCTTAATGATATATCTTTCTGGGGAGAAGAGGCTGCGGAATTTGAGGTAACGAATTTGTTAGTTAATCGTTTTCCTGTTTAAGAAAAGCCTGTTTATATTGCATATATTTTTCTTTTGCTTAACAAAATTTCATTACAATTGATATGTTCCATTATATTGTGTATGGATGTGTGTGTAATTCAACTGTTTCCGGTTAAGAAAAACTATGTCAATTTATTTGGCTTATTGTTTGGTATCTTTTTGATTGTTGGGTATCAAGTGTTTTTGCTTAACGAAATTCGGTGCAATTGCGGTGCTATAATGTTTATGTTTGTTTCAATTGCTTCCGGTTAAGAAAATAATTGTGCAAGTCAATTTATTTTGGTTTGTATGTATTTTTTAAGGCTTAACAAAATACGAGATCATTTGTTTAGTCTAATTGATTCCGGATAAGAGAAACTAATTTAATTCTGATCTTAGTTAGACTAATCAAATTGGAGGATTCGGTTATTCAAGTCTAATCGAATGCCTTGACAAGAAAAACTAGTTAACTAACCTAGTGTTTATCTTGTCTAAAGGGAAAGGTTTAAGTTATTGTTTGAATAATTAGAACCTAATGAGAGAAATAAAGTTAATTTTGATCCTTATTTTGGTCTTATCGAAATAAGAGATTGTACATACACAATCGGTTTAACAAGGAATTAAGTTTCTTAGTAGATTTGTTAAACAATTAGGAAAAATTGCTTCGGGCAATTATTTCCTTGATAACATTTTAAAACTAAATTACTTTGTAGTTTTGGTTTTAATATTGGTTATCTAAAGTGGTATGTGAAACCTTCATGCTTAACTCTTATAGGTTGTTTACAAGTCTTTTAGATTAGTAAGATCCTTTTTGTTTGTCCTTTATTTGCTCGAACCTTTGTCATTTTGTGACAAAAGGGGGGAGAAATATATGGAGTAAACAAGTGATTTTTAATCACTAAGGAAAGGACAATTGTGCTTAAATGTTATATCTAACGAAAGAGTAAAGCATTGACTAAGGGGGAGAAACATATCATATTGCTGAGTAGTAATTCTTTCTACAAAAGGGGAATGACAAAGATGTTCGGATTGAATATTTACCTAGCTTACCTTTAGGGGGAGTAAAAGCTTTTGTTATTCAAATGTAAACAACGGCATTTATTGATTGAATATATGCAGGTTTTTGTGCTGTGAAACTTGGAATAAAGCGTATGTAAAATGAATTATTTTGTAATTTGTTTATCCATATGTAATAAGAGTTTTGTCACTAAAATTGACAAAGGGGGAGATTGTTAGAGCATAGCTCGGTTGAACTCATCAAGCGTTGGTATGTCAAGTTTGGTTGTCATATTTTAGTATAAAAACTCATCTAGAGTCGCTTGATTAAATACTACAGTCAACTTCGTTTAGGTTAGACTAAAAAGTCTAGGAATGTTGAGATATACAAGTATTACTCTGAAGACCTGAAGAATGTAAAGAAGTAACGAACTACAATGACATTATCATCCTTCCACTTGAGGTTAGTAATATTGACTTGAACTGTTTCATTCCTAACATATCTTTCAAGTCGTACTATATTGAAAACATAACTGCGAAGTTGTATATATTGTACATATTGTATAATACTCTAGTGATGTGACATGATCATAATAGTATGATCATATTATTAGGGAATTAAACTACGAAGTATAACGCTTATCTTTTGAACTTCGTAGATCTGACATCGACATAATCTTGTATATATTGTTATGATTATGTGAATGGGTTATGGTGAAGATTTCATCCTAGGAAACAATATTTTACATTTGTTTAAAGGAAGTACATTCATGTACTTGTTTTCTTGAATCGAAAGGGAAATCATTAAGCTTATTGGTCCGGTTATTCATTGCAAATCTTTGGATGACCAATATGTGTGAGATGGTAGAACCGATCTTAACTTAGGTTATGTATCTTGGTATAACTAATCACAATGACTGACTTATGATTTGGTATGACTGGCTTTTATTAATTGGTGTAACCGATCCTAAGTAATTACCATGTGATGGTATGATCGATCCTTGTAATTGGTGTGACCGATCCTAGTAATTGGTGTGACTGATCATGAGTATGTGTAACCGATCCTTGTAATTGGAGTAACCGGTCCTGATAACTAGTGTAACCGGTCCTGATAACTGGTGTAACCGGTCTTGGTAACTGGTGTGACCGATCACAAGTAGTACCATGTGTAGATGGAACCGATCCTTGTAAATGGTGTAACCGATCCTAGTGAATGGTATGATCGATCACAAGTGTTTCCATATTTAGGTATAACCAATCCTAGTGATTGGTAGAACCGATTGAACCCATGTATGTGATTTGGTATTTGATCAATCACATAGTAATCTTGGAAAACAGGTGAACCAATTCTAAACTTGTTTGGAAGTGTGGTATAACCAATTTCAAGAATCCAAATCCATGTAAATATGAAATAAGGATTTGCCGTGAAAAGATGTCAACATACTTTGAACACAAATAGTAACTCTTATCATTTATTGTTCAAAGATATTCCTTAGTACTCAAGGTTATCATGTACAGAAATAAATTAAGAATCTTTTAATTAAGGATTTTGGTTTTATATGCTTTAATTACCAGTAATTAATGCATATCTCTAGAGAATAAAAGTTAGTAATGTGCATTTACTAATTGGAGATTTTCTATTGAGAGATTTCAGAAATATTGGACAAGCATTTATTGGAATTAGGGAAACCGCATTTGTGATTCATTGTATATCTTGAGAATATCTTCGGTTTTGGAAATTCCTTGGTGTCCAAACATCCTTGGTCTATAAATACCTAAGTTTGCATTTCTAGCAAACTATCCTAAGAGCCAGGTGATGTGAATTTTAAGTTGTTGTAAAAAGTGATAAGTAGAGTTCGTTCAACTCGGGCTTGTGAAGGATTTTCGAAAATTAAATAAAGTTGTTTCAACAATAATAAGAAAATACCGAGACTCTGGATTCCACCATTAACCAATTAAGTGATAAATTCTAATCAATATTCATGCAATTTTTTCTTTTAAAGTGATTCTACTATTTTGCCTTTAATAGATTTTTGAAGTTATAATTGTAAGCACGAAGCATGAAACATCAAAAGTACTAAAACCAAGCATGTCCCATCAAAACACTTCACAACTACTCAATAAAAACCAATTTTCTTTTAAGTTCTATGCAAATAATCATGTAAAATAATTGCAATAAATAATTAAAATAGAACTATACCACTTTTCATGGAACAATGGCTTCCTCCGTCGCCTCGGCTAAGGGGTTTAGCTCCTCATATTAACCACTTTCTCAAAATACATCTTTGGTGTTCAAAAGTTGATTAAAAGAGTGAAAAGTGCTAAGCAGCGGATTCTGTAACTAATATAATTGTTACAGAACCTACTGTTACAGAAGAAACTGTTGCGAACTGAAGCTAACTGTTGGAAAAATTGTTACAAAGGGTATAGAATTTGAAAGCTACGGTCATAGTTTCTGCGACTTTCTTTTTCCGCTGTTCTGTGTTCTTTGTCTTCTCCGGCAGCAGCAGAAACCCGATCTTCTTCTAATGATTTTTCTGGCTTCTCTAAGGCTCTAAACTTTCCCCTAAGGTCTTGGTTCCCTTCCTAGGATTCGTACCAACCCTTTTATACATAATAGAGTAAGGAAAATTCGAGAATATCTTTGATTTTCTTCCTCCACAGCAAGTTACGATAATTCCCTTTTCTCAACTGCTACACGTCTCCTCAGTCAATCCAAGCTATCCAAACTCTTCCTGTGACATAATCAAATCTCTAAGAAGAGTTTCCTTCCTCTTCTTCACGTTTGTTTCCATAAATAAACCAAGAAGTTGCCCAAAATAAACCGTGATATCTTTAACCTTTTTTCGCCTCCAATTCGAGTTATAGCCACTTTGGATCCATTCCAACACCCTTACCTCGCCTGTTAGGTCCATAGGAACAAACCCAATCAAATTCAGCCCTTTAATCTCCATAAAAATCGATCAACAATCCAACCCTAAATTCTGCTGTGAAAAGAATTTTTTCCCGCCAGTTTCTGTTTTTGAAAATGTGAAGAAATGTGACCTCCCCCTATCCAGTCCCGGTCTGTGCTTAGCAGCTGCTTGGAAATGGGTTACCCCCTATCCAAAATGAGAGTCTGAATAGCAAATGTCCAACCAGGTACCTTTAACAACTTTTCGAGCCAATTTTGCCGCAAAAGCCTATTCCTCCAAAAACACCTATAAAAGGGATAAAATACCAAAATTAGTACATAAATGGGTACTAACAGTATACACAAAAAAGATGAAAATAGACACATAAATGCGTCTATCAAATTCCCCCAAACTTATTATTTGCTAGTCCCGGGCAAATCAAAACTACAAAATAAAATCCTAACTCACTGTCGCAGGCATCGTCGATTGCACTTAGCATGTGCAATAAGCCTTTAAACCCCTAGGTGGCCCTAGTGGCCGAGTTATACTCTCGGGAGGGTTTACCAGAGGTGTACCCACAAAACCTTTACTCCAGACCCTAGCTATCTACGCAGAACCTTAGAATGCACTAAAGAACCTCCTTGGTTGGCATACTTATTGATTACGGGAGAATTACCCTGATGCGAAATTCCAATTGTTGTATATGAGTTTGCACTCAAGTATATTAAAATTCATATATAAGTGACAGAGCTCAACTAAGATAGTTGCAATATGGACATCAATATCTGGAATCAACAAATCACATGGAAAGATAAAGAGATGGATATAGAAAAACATAGCTGGTTTTGATGTTGACTAGGTGAACGGTGTTTTCTAATATTTTTCTGAAGGCCTCCACTAAGATGAACCTATCCTAATGGACTTAGATACAGGTCTGACTAATATCAACACAACTGGCATATATAACGGAACCAACGGTCGATTTATTGAACACACATTTATTTTTTAATTTTTAATTTTTTAGAACTAACGACATGATTAGATCTTGCGGATCCAAGCGCATGCCTCTTGTCAGCAGATTACATGGTAATTCCCATGGATCATGCGTTCCCTAGCATTGGTAACAACTTGAATCGTGGGCCCCACCTAATCACTTAGAGAAACATATTTTTGAAAGAAAAGAAAATAAAAATAGAAATGAAAAGGACTCAACGAGATATGGCGAAACTATCATGTTATTTCTGGAATAGACTCTTTTAGATGTTTCCATCTAATCAGATTGGTCCCTCAACTCTTAAACCAAAATGATTCCATCCACTTAGATTGGTTAGTGCCACCTTAATAGGCATAAATTTCTAGTTTCTGGAGTTTATAACGCAACTAAAAAGTTTCTCCCATACCCCCAACTTAATATTCGACACATTTGGAATATAAACGTTCCCACAGTTGGAAGAAAACTATTTGGTGGGAAAACAAAGTCAATCTGGGTATCATAACCTGGGCAAACCACATCACCCAGAGGATGGGTTTCTAACGACTGAACTTCTTCCTGGACATCATTAGGTTCGGGAAAACGAGTATG
Organism: Papaver atlanticum; assembly: GCA_023531105.1. Taxonomy (NCBI): domain Eukaryota; kingdom Viridiplantae; phylum Streptophyta; class Magnoliopsida; order Ranunculales; family Papaveraceae; genus Papaver; species Papaver atlanticum. The sequence continues at coordinate 773,097 of JAJJMB010003897.1, forward strand.
AAGGTAATCTTTTAAAATGGTCGAGGAACAGATATCAAGTCCTAAGTGAGGGGACTTTCTGAGAGTTAAAGCACATGGAGAATGATAATCACCCCCAAACTTAGAGTTTTCAGTGTCTCTAGTTAGACTAGACACAATCTCCCTAATTTCTAGGTCATCAGATTCCTGAAAATAGGCAATTGATTCTTCTAAGTCAAGTTCATCCTCACTCATCTCTACGAGTTCATTTTCTTTGTCTAAGACTATTGTTTATAAATCACTAGACAATAAAACTGTATTTTCAGAATAAACTCGTTCCTCTAAACCATTAATGGCTTCGTAATCAAAAGGAAATACTACATCGTCTAAAACGGGGATATCTCTAGACAAATCCTCGTCCTTTTGAATAGGTGAATAATTATTAAAATTATTTGGATTTGAACTAGAAATAACATTATCATTATAAAGCTCAATTGGAGTAACAAATTCCTGATGACTATGCCTACATATTTCAGATTCTTCAGCAACACTATCCTCATCATAATCGTCATTATAATAGCATGGAAATGGTTGAACCTCATCTAAACATGTAGTGTTACCAATTCTAACCTCGTCATCTTGATTATGCAAATAACTATCATTATTTTCAAGGGTATTATTGGAAACACTGTATTGGAAATTAAGATTATTTCGAGCAAGTCTTTCGTTCGTCTTAGCCATCAGCTTGAGGGATTCCTCTATAGAAAGTTTTCTTAATGGTGCAGTTTGTCTATTCATTTCCGACATAAACCTATTTGTTTGCTCAGTTAACTGCTTAAGAGACTCTTCTAAAGATACGGAAGGATCATAAATAGGAACAGAAGGATCATAATAAGGACTAGTTTTCAACAGTTTGATTGTATTGTCCAAAGACGAGGTACTAGCACTATAATAATCCTTATTTTCTTGCTCGTATGACCGGTGTGTATGTGGATAGTAATTGGGCTCACCATGGTATGAACCATAACCTTCAAAAGGTTGGTGTTCCCAACCACCATTTACACTATGGTCGTAGTGTGAATAATGTCCATTTTGAAACTCAGTCGGATATTCATTGTATTGGCTTCTATCATACCAGTTCGACATTCTTAATTGCAAGGGAATTCTAAACAATCACAAACAAGGCTGACTCGACCAAATCAAACCTATAAAATCTAGCAAACAACAAGCATGATGGCTCCACTTAGATTGTTTCTAGACCAGCTTCTAATCTCCCGAAAGGCAACTGGGTATAGTTTTAGCAAACCTCTCTAGAACAATCCGAATAAAGTAAGTCGAAGAGAAGTAGGGGAAGCTCAGAGGAGCTTTGATACCCACACCTCTTTGGCAACGCTTCCCTGGGTTACAAGGCGGCTCTAATCGACTTACAGTAATCTTCCTGAACTTTGAGTTAGGCTAACAAGATACCCAATACGATCCTTTTGAACGACTTTCCTATAAGCTCGTTACCCTATCGGTCTCGTTCTAGTCAATATTTTAAGCTTAGGTTCGCTTCGGTATTGTTTTCCTAAGGCGTGCAAGAAGAGAACGGTGATGAAATCCGAACCCTTATCTTGTATGGCAAGGCCTTGCCCTTTACTAGGAAAATAAACGTCCGTATTCAATTCCTCAGCATATATGCACCTTAAGGAATACAGTAAACCCGTTGACAGGGAATTCGCGGGTTTTTAAAAATTTACCTCCCGTACCAGACGGGCGAAGAACCGCTGAAATCGACTCGGGCCACCAACTCCTATGTCAGTGTACGAACCCGAGGGGCCGAGACGATATCGTAATCGTCGTCCTTCCCTGCAAACAGTTTATATTTAACCTTTAACCCTTCCTTAGGGTTTAAAAATAATAATAAAGTCCCAAAATCCAAATGTCAAAAAAAAAAAAAAAAAAAAAATTACAAAGAATAAAATAAAACCCTATTTACAATTTCTAAAAATAAAAAGTAATAATATCTAAAAAAATAAATATATACAAAAAATCTTCTTCTTCACTCCTTTGGACTCCTCTTTTCTTTCCTTATTTGGCGATGCTTTCCTTTTGTATCACTTTTTCTTTCCCTTTTAGCTCCGCTCCAAATCTGAAAAAGAATCAAAAAAAAATACCAAACGCGTAAAGAAGAACAAAAAAAAATCTAACAAAATCTAAAAACCCTAAAACCAAGTCCGCGTCGGCGGCGCCAAAAATTGATGTGAATTTTAAGTTGTTGTAAAAAGTGATAAGTAGAGTTCGTTCAACTCGGGCTTGTGAAGGATTTTCGAAAATTAAATAAAGTTGTTTCAACAATAATAAGAAAATACCGAGACTCTGGATTCCACCATTGACCAATTAAGTGATAAATTCTAATCAATATTCATGCAATATTTTCTTTTAAAGTGATTCTAATATTTTGTCTTTAATAGATTTTTGAAGTAATAATTGTAAGCACGAAGCATGAAACATCAAAAGTATTAAAACCAAGCATGTCCCATCAAAACACTTCACAACTACTCAATAAAAACCAATTTTTCTTTTAAGTTCTATGCAAATAATCATGTAAAATAATTGCAATAAATAATTAAAATAGAACTATACCACTTTTCATGGAACAATGGCTTCCTCCGTCGCCTCGGCTAAGGAGTTTAGCTCCTCATATTAACCACTTGCTCAAAATACATCTTTGGTGTTCAAAAGTTGATTAAAAGAGTGAAAAATGCTAAGCAGCGGGTTCTGTAACTAATATAATTGTTACAGAACCTACTGTTACAGAAGAAACTGTTGCGAACTGAAGCTAACTGTTGGAAAAATTGTTACAAAGGGTATAGAATTTGAAACCTACGGTCACAGTTTCTGCGACTTTCTTTTTCCATTGTTCTGTGTTCTTCGTCTTCTCCGGCAGTAGCAGCAGAAACCCGATCTTCTTCTAATGATTTTTCTGGCTTCTCTAAGGCTCTAAACTTTCCCCTAAGGTCTTGGTTCCCTTCCTAGGATTCGTACCAACCCTTTTATACATAATAGAGTAAGGAAAATTCGAGAATATCTTTGATTTTCTTCCTCCACAGCAAGTTACGATAATTCCCTTTTCTCAACTGCTACACGTCTCCTCAGTCAATCCAAGCTGTCCAAACTCTTCCTGTGACAGAATCAAATCTCTAAGAAGAGTTTCCTTCCTCTTCTTCACGTTTGTTTCCATAAATAAACCAAGAAGTTGCCCAAAATAAACCGTGATATTTTTAACCTTTTTTCGCCTCCAATTCGAGTTATAGCCACTTTGGATCCATTCCAACACCCTTACCTCGCCTGTTAGGTCCATAGGAACAAACCCAATCAAATTCATCCCTTTAATCTCCATAAAAATCGCTCAACAATCCAACCCTAAATTCTGCTGTGAAAAGAATTTTTTCCCGCCAGTTTCTGTTTTTGAAAATGTGAAGAAATGTGACCTCCCCCTATCCAGTCCCGGTCTGTGCTTAGTAGCTGCTTGGAAATGGGTTACCCCTTATCAAAAATGAGAGTCCGAATAGCAAATGTCCTCCAAGGTACTTTTAACAACTTTTCGAGCCAAATTTGCCGCAAAAGCCTATTCCTCCAAAAACACCTACAAAGGGATAAAATACCAAAATTAGTACTGAAATGGGTATTAACAGTATACACAAAAGAGATGAATATAGACACATAAATGCGTATATCACCAGGCAAACTTCATTTCTTGTTGTTTGTGTTTGAGCCGTCTATTCGGAGAGGAAAGTATCCTAATTTGGTGAAATCTCTAACGACTGCTCGTTTAAAGACTTCTGTGGGATCAAGAAGCTCTACGAGTACCGTTGGTGGGAAACTAAATAATTGCAGTGTTATTAGTTTTCGGTTGATTTGATTGACTAACGGTTGTTGAAACTTTTATTGCACCTAGTTTGTTTATTCTTGAGAATCTTCTCTTTTGATATAAGATTCACTCAAACTAAATCGAAGTACCGAAGGGATCTTTTTATAACTGTTGTTAAATCTAAAGACATCTTGTGATAATCCATATTTAGCAGACTCCATTCTGTGCGTGATTGATCACAAGAGATTCAAGTGGTGTTGTCCATGTTATTGAAGATTAAAGAAGATTTGAAGACGAAAAAGATTTCTTATTGGTTTTCGTATCTTGTGAATTGTGTGCACAAACCTAGATCGGTTGGGATCCAACTAGAATCGGATTTTTTCGATTAATTAGTTGCGTGAGATCGGCATTCTCAATATTTTTGTTTGAGATTTATTTTGATTGAGTGCAAATCTATACTTGACTATTTCGATAGTTAAAGTTAGATTGATCTAACCAGACAAAGGAGTTTATTAGATTAAACGGAAGAGCCTTTATCAATGACTCATTAAATCTTGTAGAAAGATTGATTAGAGTGGTTACCAAATAGATTCTTCCTTTTTTGTTTGGAATACGATCCAAAGGACTTGCTATTCACGTGTGTGACTCTAGAAGTCGGAGGCGCAAGGATACTGAGGGAACTAAGTAGCTATAGGTAATCTGCTTGGTCTTAACTATACGAAGTTGGTATTAGATTTTGTATAGCGGCTTAATTCTGAGAGTATTCAAAACTAGACTAGGTCCCGGGGATTTTCTGCATTTGCAGTTTCCTCGTTAACAAAATCTTGTTATGTGTTTTACTTTGATTTCCGCATTATAATTGTTTATCATAATAAAGTAAAATACACATATACATTAACTCTGCATTACTTGATAGTGATCCTATAGAGTTTGGTTTTTACCAAAACTATTATCAAGTAACATACTTCATTGTTGTATTGTATCGATCTTGTATCCATAGTCAATCACACACAAGTTATCTTGTTGTCGTATTGTCTCGATTTCGTATCCATAGACGATCACACGAAGTTTTAACCGGATTGTCGTATTGTCTCGACTAAGTAGAGGACTTATATGTTGAAACAAAAAGATTGTGGTGTATTTGGGTACCCTCGTCTTTTCACTCCAGTATAGAGACATGATTATAGTATTAAAGAATTATATTACGAAGTATAACGCTTATCTTTTGAACTTCGTAGATATGACATCGACATAATCTTGTATATAGATTTATGATTATGTGTCTAGGTGTAAGGTGAATATTTCATCCTAGGAAACAATGTTTTACATTTGTTTAAAGGAAGTACATTCATGAACTTGTTTCGTGAATCGAAAGGGAAATCAATTGGTTTTATTGGTCCGGCCATTCATTGTATATTCTTTGATGACCAATATGTGTGAGTTGGTACAACCGATCTTAACTCAGGTTATGTATCTTGGTATAACCGATCACAATACCTAGACTTATGATTTGGTATGACCGGTCATGGTAATTGGCGTAGCCGATCCTAAGTCATCACCATGAGATGGTACGATCGATCCTTGTAATTGGTGTGACCGATCATAAATGTTGTATGACAGATCCTTGTAATTGGTGTAACCGATCCTAGTGACTAGTATGAACGATCATAAGTAGATACCATGTGTAGATGGAACCGATCTTTATAATTGGTATGACCGATCCTAGTGACTGGTGTGACCGATCACAAGTTGGTACCATGTTTAGGTAGAACCGATCCTAGTGATTAGTATAACCAACCCGAACCCATGTATATAACTTGGAAGGACCGGTCACAACTAACCATTGTGATTTGGTATGACCAATCACATAGTAGTCTTGGAATACTGGTAAACCAATGATAAACTTGTTCGGAAGTGTGGTAGAACCGATTCCAAGAAGCAAATCCAGGTAAATTATAAATAAGGATTTTCAGTGAAAAAGATGTCAACATACTTTGAACACGACCAGTAACTCTTATCATTTATTGTTCAAAGATATTCCTTGGTACTCAAGGTGATCTTGTGCAGAAATAAATTAAGATTCATTTAATTAAGGTTTTTGGTTTTATATTCTTTAATTACCATCAATTAATGCATATCTATAGAAAATAAAAATTAGTAATGTGCATTTACTAATTGGAGATTTTTTATTGAGAGATTTCAGAAATATTGGACAAGCATTTATTGGAATTAGGAAAACCGAATTTGGGCATTCATTGTATATCTTGTGAATATTTTCGGTTTTGGAAATTCCTCGGTGTCCAAACATCATTGGTCTATAAATATCTAAGTTTGCATTTCTAGCAAACTATCCTAAGAGCCATGCAAACTTCATTTCTTGTTGTTTCTGGTGGAGCCGTCTATTCGGAGAAGAAAGTATCCTAATTAGGTGAAATCTCTAACGACTGCTCGTTTAAAGACTTATGTGGGATCAAGAAGCTCTACGAGTACCGCTGGTGGGAAACTAAATAATTGCAGTGTTATTAGTTTTTGATTTGATTTGATTGACTAACGGTTTTTGAAACTTTGGTTGCACCTAGTTTGTTTATTCTTGAGAATCTTCTCTTATGATATAAGATTCACTCAGACTAGATCAAAGTAAAAACATCTTGTGATAATCCATTGTTAACAGACTCTGTTCTGTGCGTGATTGATCACAAGAGATTCAAGTTGTGTTGTGCAGGTATTTGAAGGCAATAAAAGATTTGAAGACGAAGAAGAATTCTTATTAGTTTCCGTATCTTGTGGATTTAGTGCACAAACTTGATCGGCTTGGATCCAACTAGAATCGATTTATCTTTGATAGATCTGATTGATTAGTTACATGAGATCGGCATTCTCTATATTTCTCTTGGAGATCTATATTGATTGAGTGTTAATCTATACTTGACTACTTCGGTAGTTATAGTTAGATTGATCTAACCAGACAAAGGAGTTTATTAGATTAAATGGAAGAGCCTTTGTCAACGACTCATCTATATCTTGTAGCAAGATTGATTAGAGTGGTTACCAAACAGATTCTTCCTTTGATTTTTGGAATACGATCCAAAGGACTTGCTATTCACGTGCATGACTCTAGAAGTCGAAGGTGCAGGGATACTGAGGGAACTAAGTAGCTAGGGGTAGTCTGCTTGGTCTCAACTATACGAAGTTGGTATTAGATTTTGTATAGTGGCTTAATTCTAAGAGTATTCAAAACTGGACTAGGTCGCAGGTATTTTCTGCATTTGCGGTTTCCTCGTTAACAAAATCTTGTTGCGCCATTTACTTTATTTTTCCGCATTATTATTGTTTTATTATAATTGAAGTAAATTGCACTTTGCGTTAACTCCGTGATACTTGATAGTGGTCATATAGAGCTTGGTTATTACCGAACCTATTATCAAGTACACACTTTATTGTCGTATCATCTCGACCATGTTTCCATAGTCAATCACACAATTGAACTTGTTGTTGTATCATTCCCTTGTTTCGTTGTGGCACACACCGCCCACAAGCACCCCCCCCTTCGCTGGGGGGACCAGAAAACTGTCTCGATCTCATATCCATAGACGATCACTCGAAGTGTGAACCGAATTGTCGTATTGTCTCGACTCTGTTCGTAGACGATCATGTTCGGTAGAGGACTTATAGGTTAATAAATAAAAGATTGTGGTATATTTGGGTACCCTCGTCTTTTCAATTGGTATCAGAGCGGGCAAACACGAAAATATCTAACAATCTGTGTTTGGTGCGATCCAACCTATAAGAATTGAACCTAATGGATGATTCAGTTAACGTAGTAGCAGGATTTGACTACTTCAAATACTCGTGGTGGAAGACACGAATGAAGTATATAATACTCTTATTCCTAAATTTGTTAGGAATTGGGATTATGTCTATGTATGTCTTTGTTGACTTACTTAATCCCTTGGCTATCATTGAATTGTATCTCACGATATTAGATACTAACAAGTTTAGTAACAATGATACAATTTTCTATTTGACATGTTTTATCTTGAAAATGCATAAGATTCCAAATGAGATTTTTCTAAATATGAACCATGACTATTTTGTTCTTGAAAAATATGAGATCTTAAATATATTTTGGATTTGCTACCCAAATATATATATATATGTGCATTTTCAGATCTAAAACTGTCAATGTATCGCTGATCAGGATGCGATTTTGGAATCTTTGTGATTATGCAAAGGACGATTTTTCAGTTAATAATTCTATTAACAATGGATTGCTTCATACACCCCACAACTGTTTTGATGAAGCAAGTGATCTTTTAAAGTATTACTGGATTTGTGATTCTAAAGATATTTTTTATAAATATCTTGTTATGTTCAAATTTGTCATTGTATACTCTATTAGAAAATTCTTGAGTGAATTTCAAAAGATATTATCAAGTTCTGGTAATTATAGAGTTAACAAATATTTGGACATAAATATAAAATTGATCCATAATATAGATCTGGTCCAACAAAAATCGGTTTTCCAAAAGAAAGACCTAGTTCCAAACTCGGATTTGTTTCCCCAAAAATTATTGTTTCCGATTTTTAACGGATTTCCTAAAACTAGTTATTTCCGAAAATTAATATCTTCACTCCCTATAAAAGAAGATTATCTTGTGTGTTTTTTTACAAACATCCTGGGATAAATTGTTCGGAACCGTAACTAGGGTTTACCATATATCTTCGATATTTGGAAATATGGGAAAGAGGAAATCAAGAGGAAAAACGTCTGAAACTGACAACCTGGAGTTGATTCCATATATTCCTTTTGGTGAAATTGAGAAAATCAAGTATCCTCACTTGATAAAAGACAAACATGAACTTACAAACTTTGTGGATAGTACATGTTTTGATAAATATCAAGCTCTAAAATGAGTTAATTTCACTGCTGAAAAGTGATTCGACTCAGATGTTTCAAAAGGTAAATATGTGAAGTTTGTTCAAGACCGAAACTGGGGGAATTTGTTTGGGTTTGAAAAATACTCACCTGATATAGTAAGAATCTTCTATGCTAATATTCATAATATTGATCATGAGAATATTACTTTTACCACTCTTGTTGGATATACTTTTCACCAAGTCAATAGAGAAATGATTTCAAATATCATTAAGTAAAATGTGAAAGGCAATCAATTGATTACTATTTTTGAAATTGATCATGTTAACATTTCAAAACGTCTCATTGGGAAATTTGTTGGATGGAAGAATATAAGAATGCTAACCAAAGAGGTACCCTTCTACTTAAGGGTTTTCGGTAAACTTGCAATAGCAACTCTTTTTGCTTGCACAAGAGATACGTCACAATGGGACAAGGAATTTGCTAAGTTTGTATACTTTCTCCTTGAAGGTGACATGCAAATCGATCTATGTGAAATGATTATAAATCAAATGATCATGATTTCTGAATCCATCACCACCACAGCGTCCCAAAGAAATCTTAGATATCCCTGTCTCATCACCAACATTTGTGAAAACATAATGGGGAACAATTTTGGAGATGATAAATTCACTAAAACTGTCTCTTAGGGAATTATCAAGAAAATAAGTAAAACTCAAAAAAAGAGAAGAACTGTTGCTTCAACTGCTCAGATCTATAGCAACGGAGATCTCTTGTTTCATATCTTGCATCTTGGTAGACAAATGAACTGTATTCAGAAACAGCTAGCCTTCGCTGCTCGAAATGATCCAAAAACTCTTCAAGGGATCTTAGAGATCAATGCTGAGTTCTTAAAAGGCGAAGAGGACCAAGAGTCAGAACTAGAATGTGATGAGCAGTTGACAAATAAGGAGTAGTTTGCTTTCTTATTTAAGAAAAGTAGACTAATCAGTTTTTGTTTTATTTCATGAATTGTGTAAAGTCTATTTTGAATAAAACTATCAATTTTATTTCAAATAAAATTATTATTTTATAATTTTGTTTCATGTGATAGTTTCCGATTACATAGCCTGTGTATGAATGTTTATATTTTTGATATGTGATTTCGGTTTATGAGATGTCTGATTTCGGTTTTTATTAACCTTAATATTCGATCTCATATGATGTAACCCTTATGATTTGTGTGCTTTTTAATTTAGCGGGATTAAGTTCTAGCCCATGTTGATAGGCTTTATCAAAGGATCATAAGGTGTTCTGATTGAAACTCATATGTGAAAAGTCAAAATATGTTGAATCAATTTATGTTTACATGAGTTGTGTTTAGCATAACATATGTGTTTCGGGTTTTCAACTTTTTCTATGGCACGCGTTAGTTAAAACCGATTCAACCTTTCTCTGGTAAAGGTTTCTTTTGTTGTTGTTCTTTTGTTCTTGCGAGAGGATGACAACACACAGGGAGAGAGTTCTTATTTTAACTTGCGCTTAATGATATATCTGTCTGGGGAGATATAGCTGCGGAAATTGTGGTAACGATTTTATTTGTTAATTAATCCTGTTTAAGAAAAGCATGTTTATATTGCATATATTATGCTTTTGCTTAACAAAATATCGGTACAATTGATATGTTCCATTATGTTGTGTATGGATTTTTTATGTGATTAATTTGTTTCCGGTTAAGAAAAACTGTGTCAGTTTATTTGGCTTATGGTTTGGTATCTTCTTTATTGTTGGGTATCAAGTAGTTTTGCTTAACGAAATTCGGTGCAATTGCGGTGCTATAATGTTTATATTTGTTTAATTTCTTCTGGTTAAGAAAATAATTGTGCAAGTCAATTTATTTTGGTTTGTATCTATTGTTTTTGGCTTAACAAAATACGGGATCATTTGTTTAGTCCAATTGATTCCGGATAAGAGAAATTAAGTTAATTATGATCTTAATTAGACTTATCAATTGGAGGATTCAGTTATTCAAGTCTAATTGAATGCCTTGACAAGAAGAGATAGTTAACTAACCTAGTGTTTGTCTTGTCTAAAGGGAAAGGTCTAAGTTATTGTCTGAATAATTAGAGCCTGATGAGAAAAATAAAGTTCATTCTGATCTTTATTTTGGTCTTATCAAAATAAGCGATTGTGCATACGTAATCCATTTAACAAGCGAATTGAGTATCTTAGTCGATTTGTTGGACTATAGGGAAAACTGCTTCGGGCAACTATTTCCTTGATAACATATTAAAACTAAAATACTTTTGTAATTTCGGTTTTAATATTGGTTATCTAAAATGGTACGTGAAACCTTCGTGCTTAACTCTTATAGGTTATATACAAGTCTTATAGATTTGTAAGATCCTTTCGGTTTGTCCTTTATTTGCTCGAACCTTTGTCATTTTGTGACAAAAAGGAGGAGAAATATATGGATTAAACAAGTGGTTTTTAATCACTAGGAAAGGAAAATTGTGCTTAAACGTTATATCTAACGAAAGAGTAAGGCATTGACTAAGGGGGAGAAACATATCATATTGTTGAGTAGTATTAAGACTACAAAAGGGGAATAACAAAGATGTTCGGATTGAATATTTACCTAGCTTGCCTTTAGGGGGAGTAAAAGTTTTTTTTTTATTCAAATGTCAACAGCGGCATTTATTGATTGAATACATCCAGGTTAGTGTGCTGTTGAAACTTGGAATCAAGCGTATAAGGAATTGTTTAGCTCCATATGTAATAAGAGTTTTGTCATTAAAATAGACAAAAGGGGAGATTGTTAGAACATTACTCGGTTGAACTCACCAAGCGTTGGTATGTCAAGTTTGGTTGTCATATTTAAGTAACAAAACTCATTTAGAGTCGCTTGATTATATACTAGAGTCAACTTCGTTTAGGTTAGACTAGAAAGTCTAGGATGTTGAGACATACAAGTGTTACTTTGAAGACCTGAAGAATGTAAAGAAGTAACGAACTACAACGACGACATCATCCTTCCACTCGAGGTTAGTAATATTGACTTGAAATGTTTCATTCCTAACATATCTTTCAAGTTGTGCTATATTGAAAACATAACTGCGAAGATGTATATATTGTACATATTTTATAATACTCTAGTGTAGAGTCATGATCATAATAGTATGATCATAGTATTAAGGAATTAGACTACGAAGTATAACGCTTATCTTTTGAACTTCGTAGATATGACGTCGACATAATCTTGTATATAGTTTTATGATTATGTGTATGGGTGTATGGTGAAGATTTCATCCTAGGAAACAATGTTTTACATTTGTTTAAAGGAAGTACATTCATGAACTTGTTGCGTGAATTGAAAGGGAAATCAATAGGTTTGTTGGTCCGGCTACTCATTGTATATTCTTTGATGACCTATATGTGTGAGTTGGTAGAACCGATCTTAACTCAGGTTATGTATCTTGGTATAACCGATCACAATACCTATACTTATGATTTGGTATGACCAGTCCTGGTAATTGGTGTAACCGATCCTAAGTAACCACCATCAGATGATATGATCGATCCTTGTAATTGTTGTGACCGATCCTGGTAATTGGTGTGACCGATCATAAATGTTGTGTGACCGATCCTTATAATTGGTGTAACCGATCCTAGTGACTGGTATGACCGATCACAAGTAGATACCATGGGTAGATGGAACCGATCCTTGTAATTGGTATGACTGATCCTAGTGACTGGTGTGACCGATTATAAGTAGGTACCATGTTTAGGTAGAACCGATCCTAGTGATTTTTATAACCGACCTGAACCCATGTATGTGACTTGGAAGGACCGATCACAACTAACCATTGTGATTTGGTATGACCAATCACATAGTAGTCTTGGAATACTAATAAACCAATTCTAAACTTGTTTGGAAGTGTGGTAGAACCGATTCCAAGAAGTAAATTCATGTAAATATAAAATAAGGATTTTCAGTGAAAAAGATGTCAACATACTTTGAACACGAGCAATAACTCTTATCCTTTATTTTTCAAAGATATTCCTTGGTACTCAAGGTGATCTTCTGCCGAAATAAATTAAGATTCTTTTAATTAAGGTTTTTGGTTTTATATGCTTTAATTACCAGCAATTATTGCATAGCTCTAGAAAATAAAAAATAGTAATGTGCATTTACTAATTGGAGATTTTCTATTGAGAGATTTCAGAAATATTGGACAAGCATTTATATTGGAATTAAGAAAACCGAATTTGGGCATTCATTGCATATCTTGAGAATATTTTCGGTTTTGGAAATTCCTTGGTGTCCAAACATCCTTGGTCTATAAATACCTAATTTTGCATTTCTAGCAAACTATCCTAAGAGCCATGCAAACTTCATTTCTTGTTGTTTGTGGTGGAGCCGTCTATTCGGAAAGGAAAGTGTCATAATTAGGTGAAATTTCTTATGACCGCTCGTTTAATGACTTCTGTGAGATAAAGAAGCTCTACGAGTACTGTTGGTGGGAAACTAGAAAATTGCAGTGTTATTAGTTTTTGATTTGATTTGATTGACTAACGGTTGTTGAAACTTTGGTTGCACCTAGTTTGTTTATTCTTGAGAATCTTCTCTTCTGATATAAGATTCACTCAGACTAGATCAAAGTATCGACTGGATCTTTAGAACTATTGTAAGATCTAAAGACATCTTGTGATAATCCATTGTTAACAGACTCCATTCTGTGCCTGATTGATCACAAGAGATTCAAGTGGTGTTGTGCAGGTATTTGAAGGCAATAAAAGATTTGAAGACGAAGAAGAATTCTTATTAGTTTTCGTATCTTGTGGATTTAGTGCACAAACCTTGATCGGCTTGGATCCAACTAGAATTGATTTACCTTTGATAAATCTGATTGATTAGTTGTGTGAGATCGGCATTCTCTATATTTCTCTTGGAGATCTATATTGATTGAGTATGTATCTATACTTGACTATTTCGGTAGTTATAGTTAAATTGATCTAACCAGACAAAGGATTATATTAGATTAAACGGAAGAGCCTTTGTCAACAGCTCATCTTTATCTTGTAGCAAGATTGATTAGAGTGGTTAACAAACATATTCTTGCTTTGCTGTTTGGAATACGATCCAAATGACTTGCTATTCACGTGCGTGAATGATCGTTGTCGTATGCGTCAAAAATAATTTCACTTTCTCACTTCAACTAAATATATATATAGTATGTGATAAGAAAGAGTTCGTTCCACGAGAGGCTTTTGTTGTTATATAATTCTAGCTTCTTTAATAACCAAGGGGGGGATTTATGTTTTAGCAAAGCAATAAAAAATAATTGAAAGCAATAAAATTTGAAAGTAATCAATATGAGGAAGATATTGGTCAAGGAATTCATCTTCAATCTTAAACAAGTGCTTGCATACATGATTAGAATTACAATTTAATCTCTTTATCATCAAAAGACCTAGACTATCAAGTGAGCAAGATAATCAGTTAATTTCCTAAGTTCATCAACAAACACATTAGAGCTGTGAAAGTGAATTCTACCTAAAGAATAACCTAACGCCTTGCGCTAATTAAGTTCAATTCCTAGGAGCATTAAGTTTCAGAAATAGGCGAATCAATGCAATTGTCATACATTGCGCATGACAATTCGTACAATGGTCAAACTCTACATATGATTACAAGAGTGTATCACTACAAACCGTAATCATATCATGCTACTTGTATAGGGTTATCGCTCGATGATAAACTCTCAATAAGCTATGGACAAGGATGCAAGTTCAATTAATTGGCCACTTAACTAAACAAACATCTAAATCCTATCACAATACATCAATCATGTGATTATAAAAACAGTAGAAGTTTGAACGAAAACAAAGAGAAAAAACTAATGCATTAATCAAGCACAAGTTCTTGAAATCGGACTACATCCTTAACAAATAATATTAATTTAGCTACTCATAGCTATGGAGTTCATCATGATAATAATTGAAATAAAGAAGATGAAAAATAAATACGAAAGCAAACCCTAGTTGCGGCTATCTCCAAAGTTCCAAGTAGAAAATACGTGATATGCAGAAGACTTCCCTTTTTGTATCTCTTCTTGAGTCAAGTCTTCAAAAGTCCAATAAATAGAAATCTTCCAAGCCCACATGTGAGAAGAACCCATGTAGAAACTCTGCCCAAAAACATCGCCGGAAGTCCCAAAAGGTGGCCGAAAAATACCGGGAAGTGGCTCTGGTGACCGGCATAGTCCATCTAGTCACCGGTCAAACGAGTCAGGCGATCGGGTCAACTCGGTCAGACCGAGTCAGGTTGAGTCGGAGCTGTGAGTCAGAGTCAGCTAAACTGACTGGTCTAACTGGTTATGGCCTAAGCCATTTTGAAACCATCTTGTCAGGCCAACCCACTGTTGCACCATGATGGTGCATTATGCAAACATCAGCTCATACCCCTGCAGCTCCTGTACCTTTATTAGCAGCAGCTCACTAACACAACCCACTGCAAATTGAACTACACAGCACCATCTCTTAAAGCTATTTCAACCACCACATACCACAACCATTTCCTCTTTCTGCAGATACACAACTTTATCTCCAACTGCAGCAACCATTGCTTCTGTAATACACTATTCAGCTCAACTCAAAGCACCACATGAACCAATCACAACCTGTAATGTCAGCTCCATAATCCACCAGAACTATTTCCTCCACTGCACCTGCAACCAACACAATCTTCTTTGCCTCAGCTGAACATTACTTCAATGCATTGCAGACCCTTGTTCTTGTCCTCAACTGCAACATAGCACCCAACTCAGAATAATACCAGCTATCTGCTCTCATACACATCTGCAATATCATCTCATTCTCAGCTCAAACACACTGCATAATGCCACAACCATTCTGCTACCACCATTCTCAGTACAATAGCACCATTTCTGCAGACTCACCCAAAACTGTTCAATCCCATCATCTCCATCAATTCATTCTGATTCCCTCTTCGCTGTAAGTATTTCTCATTCAACATTCATACACATTGTTTCTGCTAAACTCAACTGCAATTACATTCATCTCCAGCTCCTCCTCATCCTTGTAACCCTGCATCTCACTGCAACACCTGAAGCAACAACCATTCAGTCACCAGCTCCAGCTGCACTTCTCCACTTTTTCAGCTGCAACAATCAGCTTCCACATCTGTAAAACCATTTCCAGCTTCACTGCGACACAACCTACTGCAAGTCATTTGCAGCTGCAGTTTCAACACTCAAACATGTAATCATTCAGCTGCAACAAACATCACTGCTCTGCTGTAGCTTCTCGAACTGCAATCCAGCAACATCTTCTCAGCCTGAACCCATTCTTCAAACACCATTTCTTCTCTGATAAACAACAGCAAATTCTCATCTTAATCTCTCACAACTTCAACCACCAGAACTGTACCAACACCTCAAAACCCATGACAACAATTAGCTTCTCAAACAATTCTCCATCTGATTTCTTCTCTGAGTTCAGTCCATCTTCTTCCCTGTGATGCCAACACAGTTGCAATTCCATTTTATTCTTCTCTGCACTCTCCTGTCCTAGCATACATCTATACAGCATCATCAACTCAGTTAAGACCCATCTCCTGCAATTCTACAGAGCAAACCAATTCAACCCATAAAACCACCATCGAACTGCAACTGTATCTTCTATGTGCTCAAGAACCAGCAATATCAACACAAGCACCAGCAAATGAGTCATCTTTTCAATTGAATTCAAACCCTATTTCCATGACATCTCCAGTACACCAATAACACACAGCACCAACATCTTCTTCAAAACCTAGAATCATACAAACCCATTTTTGATCTTAAGCCAAAATCCCAAAATTCCTAACTTCTGAGTTCAGGGGTTTGAAATCAATCACAGCACAAATTCTTGAGATTAAGCACACACCCACGCTTAATCAACCCTTGAACCAATCATTAACATCACCAGATTATTAAATCGATCGTCTTCAGCAAAACCCTAACTTCTGTTAACTGAAATCTCAAATCTCCCATCTGTTCTTCATCAGTTCATCTTCTCTGAGATCTCCTCCATCACTGATGTCAACAGCAACCAAATGCTTCTGAGAACAGCCATCGTCGATCCCTGGTTCTTCTTCATTTTCTCAATTCTAATGGAGCCGCCATTGCTATCAAATTCAGGTGGAGTGGAAGTGGATAGACAGGCTAATGATAAGAGAGAATGATTACTTCTCTGAATTTTAGGGTTGTGTAGTAAGTAAACTGGATACAGCCACCCATGTGAGCCAGATAGGGGTACCCAGTGACTGTAAACACCCACTCATTAGATAATGGCCACCAAAATGGCAGCCCTTCTTTAACGCTTGCATGACTACAAATAGTGTTTGCATGTGAAATGAACTTTCTGCCTCTTTTTGCTCCAATTGAGTGCTTTCTCCTTCTTTCGCCTCAAACAACTCCAAAGTACCTATAACACTCAAAAGCAAACATAAGATACGTAATTTATAAGAAAACTCGCAAAGAAAGCATAAACAATAGATAAATATCAAGGTGTTCTAGACACCTATCAGTGACTATAGAAGTCGAAGACGCATGGATACTGAGGAAACTAAGTAGCTAGGGGTAGTCCGCTTGATCTCAACTATACGAAGTTGGTATTAAATTTTGTATAGCGGCTTAATTTTGAGAGTATTCAAAACTGGACTAGGTCCCGGGGGTTTTCTGCGTTTGCGGTTTCCTCGTTAACAAAATCTTGCGGTGCCATTTACTTTATTTTTCCGCATTAATTTTTTTATTATAATTAAAGTAAATTGCTCTTTGCGTTAACTCCGTAATACTTGATAGTGATCCTATAGAGTTTGGTTATTACCGAACCTATTATCAAGTACACACTGTGTTGTTGTATCGTCTCGATCTTGTATACATAGTCAATCACACAAGTGACCTTGTTGTTGTATTTTCTCGATCTCGTATCCATAGACGACCACACGAAGTGTGAACCGAATTGTCGTATTGTGTCGACTCTGTCCATAGACGATCACATTCGGTAGATTTTTATTTTATTTTGCTAAGTCCAAATTCGGTAGAGGACTTATAGGTTGATAAATAAAAGATTGTGGTGTATTTGGTTACCCTCGTCTTTTCACTGAATTATGTTTTCTTTTCATTTTTTTCTTTCTGTGTAACATGTATACAAACTATGATATGAGTTTCGGTATAGGTAGAACAATTTTTAAACTCCAATTTACTGTTCAATTTCAACTTCTTTTGTCATCAATGTGTCGGTATGTCTTGATCCATGTATTGTTGTCTACTTGGAATCCCTTTTACTTGAACATTAATGTAATAACATACCTTTGTAAATGGATGGATTTTATCTTACAGAACTTGTATCTCATTAATAAAAATATTATTGAAGTATTTCGCTTTCAGTTTCATATATGTCGTGTTTGTCTGTGCATCTTTCATTTATCTTCAAACTAATTTAACTTAAGGTTTCATAGAGAAATTGGACTTAATGGTTTCATTTAAATCTCAAATAAATTGAAGTGCTCGGATGTTGTAAATTAATTAATATTATACTGTTTCTTTTTGTATGCCTTGTATTTTTCGTATCGTTTTATATTTTCGAGTGATGGTGTGGGGTTTGGCCCTATTGGATGGGTTGAAATCCAACCTGTTCGAAGGGAGAATTTACCAGTCCCTTATATATTTAGTTAAAATCATAAAACCGATTTTATTTCAATGCAAAAATCATAATTGAATTGCTATAATTAATTTAAAATAAAAATATATCACTTTACCGAAACAATGACTTCCTCCGTCGCCCCAGGGATTGGGTTTATCTCCTCATCATGGAAAATATGATTTTATTGCTCAAAAGGTGTTCACAAATAATGAAAAGCGATGCTAAATGATTAAAACCGGGTTTGTAACGCTGATATTTCTTACAAACCAACTGTTAAAGAAAACGATAACAACTGTCTGTCACTGTCACTGTAGCACAACGACTGTCCTGGGCAATACTTTGTTCTTCGTGTTCTTCACAGCAGCAGCAGGAAGCTCTTCTCTACAACTCGATCAATCACTTATGTTGATGCTCTAAACTCTCCCAAACTCTCTGTAACTCCTCTATGAGTCCCGTGTCAACTTTATATACTCTCGGGATCACCAAAATAACTGTAATAACTCCAGAATCATCCTCCATAACTCTGCCAGACATCGGAATATATTCTTCCCTTTTTCTTCTCCTACACGCGTTTTACAGCTGTTAAATCTCCTTATTTATCTATGTCACCTTTCAAATGGTTGTTAGAGTCTTCCTAACATGCGCAAACTCTCTCCAACTCATGCAAATCCCGTGAATATCTCCATCTAATAACGTGCTACCCTGTTTTCTTCAATCTTGCCAGACACGGGATTATCTGCTTCACACTCTCTGCATGCGTCTTTGAACTGTCAATACTTCCAAAGATAGAACCAAAATCCTAACATAGAAGACTTTATTATCCACAAACTTTCCAATTCCATCTTACAATGAACCCGAGAATGAAACCTTTCCCTATTTATGAATATTACGTGAAATTTTCTCTTCCTTCCAAATTTAACTCGTATACCTTCCCTGTTTCGATAAAACAGGGCCTTCTCAACCAAATCCAACGAAAAGATTTCAATAAATCTCGGCCAGAATCAAGTTAGAAAATCTCGCAGTAACCAAAACTTTCAGCTGAATTTTTCCCGCCAAAAATGAATTTTCAAACGAGAATGAAAGATGCTCCTTATCCTGTGACGGGTGTGCATAGCATGTGGGTGCCCCTTACCCAATAGTGTGGGTCCCTTTAACAGTTGTCCTCCGGGGGTGCCCCGAGTAATTTTTTGAGCCGATTTTTCAAAAAATGTTTATTTCCCAAAAATACCTACAAACACATAAAACACCATAATAATTACAAAATCGAATACGAACAATACAGAAAATTGAGGACAACTTAGACACAAAAATGTGTCTATCAAATACCCCCAAACTTATTATTTGCTAGTCCTCGAGCAAATCTAATCTAAAAAATAAAAATCCTAACTCACTGTCGCAGGCAACACGGTTGCACTTAGCGTGTGCAACAAGCCTTTGAACCCCTAGGTGGCCCTAGTGGCCGAGTTATAGTCTCGGGAGGGTTTACAAGAGGTGTACCCACAAAACCTTTTACTCCAAACCCTAGCTACATATGCAGAACCTTGGAATAGCACTAAAGAACCTCCTTGGTTGGCATACTCTCATTGATTACAGGAGGAAGTACCCTGATGCGAAATTCCAATTGATGTACACGAGTTTGCACTCACATACTAAAATTCATATATAAATGACAGAGCTCCACTCAAATAGTCGCACTATGGACATCAATATCCGGAATTAACAAATCACATGAATAGATTAAGAAGATGGATATAGAGAAAAACGTAGATGGTTTTATATGTTGACTAAGGTGAACGGTGTTTCCCAAATCTGTCTGAAGGCCACTGCCAGGATGAACCTATCCTAATGGATTGAGATACTAGTCTGAACTAATATCAACACAACTGGCATATACAGGGAACCAGTGGTCGATAACCCTAATTCTATATCAACTCAGCTGGTATATACAAGGGAACCAGTGGTCGATTTTATATCTGGTCTTTTTTTTTCCAATTTTTTTTAATATGGTAACTCAATCACTCTATTTCACCCTAGCAGTGGTAACAATTCAATGGGTGTGCCCCACCAAATCACTTAGAGAAACATATTTTTTAAAAATAAAATAAAAACAGAAGGTGAAAAGGACTCAACGAGATATGGCGAAACTACCATGTTATTTCTAACACCCGAGCTCTGTGCTTTTATGAATAAACTCTATTTTTGGGTTCCTAAACTCCTACAATCAAGATGCTTCCATCAACTTAGATTGGTTAGTGTTATCCTTAATTGGCACAAATTTCTAGGCTTTGGAGTTTATTTGTTGCAACGAAAAACTAACAAAAAGTTTCTTCCCCACCCACAAACTTAAATCTAACATTGTCCTCAATGTTTATAATGAATGAACAATACTAAAAAGTAAAGTAACACGAGGAATCAGTAAAGACAGAAGTCGGAAAGATAGTAGCTGGGTGAAAAGAGAAATCAAAAACTAATATACAACATACAATCGCCTCGATGGTCAACTATCCAGAGGGACCTCGTCAACGTCACCTATAGGAAAGGGCTCTAAAAAGGGTTTCAACTTCTGACCGTTAACCTTCGAAGAACTACTACCATCCGGTGTCTCGATCTCAAAAGCTCCATGAGAAAAGATAGTGCGAACTATAAAAAGGACCCGTCCACCGAGAACGTAACTTCCCATGGAAGAGATGCAAGCAGGTGTCATATAAAATAACTTTTTGACCTGGAGAAAATGACTTTCTTAAAATATTTCTATCATGCACAAGTTTCATTTTGTTCTTATACTCCTTAGCACTATCATAGCATCTCTACGAATTTCTTCCAACTCATTGAGCTGGAGTTTCCTGCGGGATCCTGCCTTGTCAAGTGAAAAGTTTAGCTGCTTAACAACCCAATATGCTCTATGTTCTAACTCAACAGGTAAGTGACATGCCTTGCTATACACAAGTCGATAAGGTGACATTCCAATAAGGGTCTTAAACGCAGTACAGTAAGCCCATAAGGCATCAGTCTGCTGGTGATACGGGGAAACTTCTACCTGAACACTAGTCTGCTGGTGATACGGGGTATCTACTTTATGTGTAATACCATATTTCTTCATCAAAAGCCTAAAAGGTCCATTACAAAAGTGGGACCCTCTATCACTAATTATAGCTCGCGTTGTACCAAAACGTGTAAGTATATTATCTTTCAAGAACTCAATCACAACCCTATGGTCATTGGTTTTATATGCAACCACCTCAATCCACTTAGAGACATAGTCTATAACGACAAGGATGTATAGGTTACCAAAAGAATTAGGAAACAGACCCATAAACTCAATACCCCACACATCAAAGACCTCAACAACTAAAATAGGGTTCAAGGGCATCATGTTCCTACGGGAAATGGTTCCTAATTTCTGGCAACGCTCATAAGTAACACAATAACTGTGGGAGTCTTTAAACAACGAAGTCCAATAGAATCCACACTGAAATATCTTAGCAGCAGTCTTTTTAGCACTAAAGTGACCCCTACAAGCATGATCATGACAAAAACAAATAATACTGGACTGGTCACTCTCAGGTATACATCTCCTAATAATCTGGTTTGGACAATACTTAAACAAATAAGGATCATCCCAAAAGAAGTGCTTAACCTCAGCTAAAAACCTAGAATGATCTTATTTTCCCCAATGTTGAGGCATTCGACCAGTAACAAGATAGTTCATTATATTCGCATACCAAGGTAATTGGGTAACAAAGAAAAGTTGTTTATCAGGAAAACTATCCCTAAGGAGGAGAATCATCATGGCTATCCACAACAAGCCTAAAAAAGTGGTCTTCAACTACATTTTCTGCACCTTTTTTTGTTTTATATGTCTAAGGAAAATTCCTGCAACAAGAGGATCCATCATAATCAATCTAGTTTTAGTATTCTCCTTGGAAAGAAGATACTTCAAAGCAGCATGATCAGTAAAGATTATGACATTAGAACCTAAGAGATAGGGTGTAAACTTGTCTAAGGCAAACATAATAGCTAACAGTTCCTTCTATGTAATAGTATAGTTTAACTGGGTATCATTCAGATTTTTGCTAGCATAGTAAATCACATGAAGTAATTTGTTTTCTCGCTGACCTAGAAAAACACCAATAGCATAATATGAAGCACCACACATGATCTCAAAGGGTAAGTTCCAGTTGGGTGCCTAGACTATGGGGGCGGTAGTGAGTAAAGTATTAAGCTTCTCAAAAGCCTCTAAACAAGCATCAACAAAGACAAACTTAACATCTTTTGCAAGAAAATTGCAAAGAGGCCTAGAAATCAAGCTAAAATCCTTAATGAATCGACGATAAAAACCTGCATGCCCTAAGAATGACCTAATATCTCTTACGGTTTTTGGGACCTGTAAAATCTTAATAAGGTCAACTTTGGCTTTAAAACAATTCCTGAACGAACCATGAAATGACATTTCTCCCAATTAAGCACTAAATTTTTTTCCTTACACCTAGTTAACACTAATGACGAATGATGCAAACACTCATCGAAAGACGAACCAAATACTGAAAAATCATCCATAAAGACATCTAAGAACCGTTCTACCATGTCAGAAAATATGCCCATCATACAGCGCTGAAAATTCGCAAGGGCATTGCATAGCTCGAAAGGCATGCGTCTATACGCAAAGGTACCAAAGGGACAGGTAAAAGTGGTCTTCTCTTGGTCTTCTGGGGCAATAACATTCTGATTATAACCAGAGTGGCCATCTAAAAAGCAATAGTGGCTATGACCTTATAATCGCTCTAGCATTTGGTCGATGAAGGGAAGCGGATAGTGATCCTTCATAGTGACCTTATTCAATTTCATATAGTCAATACAAACACGCCAACCCATGGTCATTCGATTTGGGATTAACTTATTCTTATCATTATGGACTACAGTAATACCATATTTCTTGGGAACAACCTGAACGGGGCTGACCCACTTACTGTCTGAAATGGGGTAGATAATGCCTACATCTAACAACTTAAGAACCTCGGTTCGAACTACTTCTTTCATATTAGGGTTCAGTCGACGTTGCATCTCCCTAGAATGTTTGGTGTCTTCCTCTAAATAAATCTGATGCATACAAACAGTAGAACTTATACCCTTAATGTCTGCTATGGTCCACCCTAAAGCTTCGTTGTTATTTTGAATGACGGTTACTAGCCTACTTTCCTGATCACTATCCAAGTCGGATGCTACAATCACAGGTAAATTTTCAGATGGTCCTAAAAACACATACTTCAGGGTATCTGGTGATGGTTTAAGGTCCAACTTAGGAGGCTCTTCTAAAGAAGGAACTAGGGTAGACTTAGAAACTGGTAGTGGTTCGAACTTAGGTTTCCATCCATTACTAGTATCTAACAAAGTGGATGAATCTAACAAAGCATTCACCTCATTAATCACATTATCATCATCAAAATCAATCCCAAAGTGAGCTACGAATTTCTCTAATGAATCTTCTAACAAAGTGTTTGGTAATAACTCCTCGACTAATGTTCCTATCATGTTTAGTTCAGAAGGTAGCTTACTAATATTGAAAATGTTCAGCTCAATAATCATGTTACCAAAAGACAAATTCATAATACCGTTTCGACAATTGATGATCTTATTGGATGTAGTTAAAAACGGGCGACCTAAAATTACTGGTATCTGGTTCTCAGGGTCAGGGACAGGTTGGGTATTTAGGATAACGAAATCCACTGGATAAATAAACTTGTCGACCTCAATAAGGACATCATCGATCACACCAAAAGGAATTTTAACGGACCTATCAGCTAACTGAAGTGTCATCTGGGTAGGTTTCATCTCACCAAGTCCTAGCTTGAGGTACACATGGTACGTGAGTAAGTTCACACTGGCTCTTAAGTCAAGTAATGCTTTCTCAACACAGTATTTACCTATTGTGCAAGAAATGGTAGGGGACTCTGGGTCTTTATACTTAGTAGTAATGGTATTATGGATGATCGAACTAACGTGACTAGCTAGAAAGGCCTTATTTTGGACATTAAGCTTTCGCTTTAGCGTACACATATCCTTAAGGAATTTGGCATAAGCGGGAATCTGCTTAATTGCATCTAATAATGGAAGGTTGATAGTAACTTGCTTAAAAACCTCCAATATATCATTAAAGTTGGACTCCCACTTAGTTGGAACTAGCAGCTATGGGAATGGGGATATGGAAACAAAGTCGGGCTCATCGGGACCCTCATTGGTCTCTTTAGAGACTCTATCAGTCTCTTCATTTTCTGGCTCAGAAGGGTGAACTACAGCATATTCACTATCAGGCATAGGAACCTTATTATCAACTTTCTTTCCACTCCTAAGGGTTGTAACATAATTCACATGATTGTACGATTTCTCTCCTTTGGGGTTAGGATCAGTATGACTAGGGAACCTTCCGTTATCTCTCTCACTTAGAGTCTTAGCTATCTTACCAACTTGAAGTTCTAACTTAGCAAGAGTCTGCATTATTTTGAAAATTCTGCTTGGTTTCCTTTTGAAAACTAACCTGGATCTTTACTAACATTTCCTGTCTCTGTACTAACATATCCTGGCTCTTTCTTAATATACTAAGAGATTCATCTAAGCTAGTCACTATATTCTCAGAAGGGTTCTGAAACTGGGCTTGACCTGAAGAGTTCTTATTATAACCAAAAACTGGGGGAGGCTGAGAATTACTAGACTGGCCTTGACTCTGGCCCTTAGAACAAGATAAATTATGATGGTTTCTCCAACCAGGGTTTTAGGTTTTTGAGTATGGGTCAAACTTCTAACGGTTTTCAAACCTAGAGTTGTTATAGAGAGCATGTGCCTCCTCTTCACTAACCTGACCTTCCAAAAACGAGTTATTGGGCTCTACTCCCACAGTTTAGAATGATTCATATCATCAGGTTCTATTCCTATCATCAGGTTCAACACAAGACCTATGTTTAGAATGATTCCAAAGATTCTAACCTTCTAGACAAAGCAGCAAACTTAGCATCTAATCCAAAACGTGTATCTACCACATTAGTGCTACTTTTATTGACCAAGAGTCTTTTATGGGGTTCAACACAAGACTCCCACAGTTGGGATTTTTCAGCTACATCTTCAAAGAAGGAATATACTTGATCAACAGTTTTATTCATGAACCCACCAGCGCACAAATACTCGACCATGGCTTTGGTCGAATAGTCTAAGTCGCCAAAAAGAATTTGAACTAGTTTCATTTTCTCGAACCCATGGTGAAGACATTGCGATAAGAGATCATTAAATCTCTCTAAAAACCTATAAAGAGATTCTCCTTCTTGTTGAACATTGGCACTAATTTTATGCCTAATAGACGCGGTTTTATGCTTAGGGTAAAACTTTTGAAAGAAAGCAGCAATAAGTTCATCTCATGTTTCTATAGACTCATATGGTAGGTTATGCAACCAAGACTTAGCCTTATCTCTCAAGGAAAAGGGAAACATCCTAAGTTTCAAGACTTCATCATTAAGGTCTTTAATCTTAATAGTTCCACATATCTCTTCAAAATCCCTCACATGAAAATAAGGGTTTTCATCATCTTTGCCTAAGAATATATGGACCATCTGAAGAATACCAGGTTTCAACTCATAATTAGCCGTAGTGGCAGGCAATTTAATGCACGAGGGTCGGTTGGACCTAGTTGGGTACATGAAATCTTTCAAAGTTGCCATTGCTGGCACAACTGAAGTACTAGGGGTACTTTCCTCATGAACAGACGGATTCTCCAAACTGAAGTTTCCAAAAACAGGGCTCTCAAAAGAAGAGTCTTCGAGCTCCCTGCTTCCACAAGAAGAACTACTAGGTTTTCACAAATCAATCGACCTAGAGTGTCTGTTTTCCAAGCCCGCTCTCTAATGACCTCGGGCATATACTAGAGAAAACAAAAGGAAAAAAAAATATATATATATATATCCTAAAAGGAAGGGAAGTTCTAAGCAAACACACACAAGACTGACTCCACCACAACAAGTCTATTGATTCTAGCAAACAAAAAGCATGATGGCTCCCTTATATTGTTTCTAGAGCAGCTTCTATCCTTCCAAAAGGCAATTCGTTATAATTTCAGCAAACCTCTCTGGAATCAATCTAAATTAAAGTAAGTTAAATAGAAACAGGTTAAGGTCTAGCGAGCTTGAATACCCCTGCCTCACCGGCAACGTTTCCCTGGGCTACAGAGCGGCTCGCTCAACTTATACTAATCATCATGAACTTCGAGTTAGGCTTAATAGAGCAACCAATATGTCTTTTGAACGACTTTCCTATTAAGCTCGTTACCTTATCGGTCTCGTTCTAGTCAAAATTTTAAGGCTTAGGTTTGCGTAGGTTACGTGTTCCTAAGGCGGTCAAGAAGGAAATGGTGATGAAATCCGAGACCTTATCTTGATTTGGCTAGGTCTTGCCCTTTACTAGAAATTAAAAACCGTATTCAATTCCTCAACATATATGCATACGAAGGAAGACAGTAACCCGCTGACAGGGGATTCATGGGTGTTTAGAAAAACGTACCTTCCGTTCCAGACGGGGGATGAACCGTTGAAGTCGACTCGGGCCATCGACTCCTATGTCAGTGTACGAACCCGAGAGGCCGAGGCAATATCGTAATTGTCGTCCTTTCTTGTGCAGTTTAATATTTAATATACCATTCCTTAGGGTTTAAAAATACAAATAATGTCTAAATGTCCAAAGTCCAAAAGAAAAGAAAATTACAAAAATAAAAGATATCCTAATACAATTTCTAAAAAAAATAAAAAAAAAATTTTGTCTTTTTTCCTTTTCTTTTAGCTTTTATCTTTGACTCCAAGTCTTTTAGTCACCAAAGTCTTTGGCTCCATTTCTTTTCGATCCAAACTCCAAACCTGTACCACAAAGATATATACCAAAGAAACGTAAAATAGAATAAAGTAAAAATAATAAAAACAAAAACCTAAAAATAAATCTAAAAACTCTAACTTAAAAATAAGTCTGCATCGGCGGCGCCAAAAATTGATGTGATTTCAATAGTATTGTAGTAAGATGATTCGTTCAAGACTTGTGAAAGCAGATTTTAGACTTAATTTTAAAACTAAAAATATTGCAAACTCAAAATAAAAAGTGATGTGAATATTATGGAGAAACTGAGGCTAGGATTCCACCATTGATCAATATCAGTGATTTAATGAAAAGCAATAATTATGCAACTCAATAATCAATTTGATTCTAAAAGTATTGCCTAGACAACTAGATTTTCAAAAGAATAACTGGTCAACTCAAGTATAGAACATCAAAACCTTAAGCTAAGCATGTTATATCTAGAGAAAATACAGTTATTTAGTCAAAATCATATAACCAATTTTATTTCAATGCAAAAATCATAATAGAATTGCTATAATTAATTTAAAATAAAAATATATCACTTTACCGAAACAATGGCTTCCTCCGTCGACCCAAGGATTGGGTTTAGCTCCTCATTATAGAAACACACTCAAAATATGATTTTATTGCTCAAAAGGTGTTCACAAATAACGAAAATGGATTAAAACCGGGTTTGTAACACTTATATTTCTTACAAACCAACTGTTACAGAAAACGATAACAACTACTTTGTCACTGTCACTGTAGCACAACCACTGTCCTGGGCGGTACTTTGTTTTTCGTGTTCTTCACAGCAGCAGCAGGAAGCTCTTCTCTGCAACTCGATCAATCACTTATGTTGATGCTCTAAACTCTCTGTAACTCCTATATGAGTCCCGTATCACCTATATATACTCTCGGGATCACCAAAATCATTGTAATAATTCCGGAATCATCCTCCATAATTTTGCCAGACACGGGAATATATTCTTCCCTTTTTCTTCTCCTGCACGCATTTTACAGCTGCTAAATCTCCTTATTTATCTCTGTCACCTTTCAAATGGTTGTTAGAGTCTTCTTAGCATGCGCAAACTCTATCTAACTCATGCAAATCCCGTGAATATCTCCATCCAATAACGTGCTCCCCTGTTTTCTTCAATCTTGCCAGACGCGGGATTATCTGCTTCACACTCTCTGCATGCGTCTTTGAACTGTCAATACTTCCAAAGATAGAAAAAAAAATCCTAACAGAGAAGACTCTTTTATCCACAAACTTTCCAATTCCAGCTTACAGTGAACCCGAGAATGAAACCTTTCCCTGTTTATGAATATTACGTGAAATCTTCTCTTCCTTCCAAATTTAACTCGTATACCTTCCCTGTTTCGATAAAACATGGCCTTCTCAACCAAATCCAACGAAAATATTTCAATAAATCTCAGCCAAAACCAAGTTGAAAAATCTCGCAGTAACCAAAACTTTCAGTTATTTCCCGCCAAAAATGATTTTTCAAACGAAGAAGGAGAGATGCCCCTTATCCTATGACGGGTGTGAATAGCATGTAGGTGCCCCTTAGCAATTGAGGTGCCCTTTAACCAACAATGGGGGTCCTTTAGCAGTTGTCCTCCGGGGTGCCCCGGAAGATATTTTTCGTGCCGATTTTTCCAAAAAATGTTTATTTTCCAAAAATACCTAAAAATACAAAAAACATCATAATAAGTACAAAATCGAGTACCAACAATACAGAAAATTGAGGACAACTTAGACTCAAAAATGCGTCTATCAGGGACGAATTAAGACACACATAAAGTTTATCCAAATATATGACCTTAAATGTCGACTTGCTATATCCAGTATCCTTAAAAATTCATACGGCATGATACCTTTGGGCACCTAATTATTTCATTTAATGGTATCTTTTTTTATAAACACCGGATTAGCTCAGGAAGCAAACGACTATTTATTTATTTTATCATCCATGAGGCTAACCCCTTCTGAATGGTTACTTTGGTAATCCAATCCAATGGTTAAACTCCAATAAACATACATTCCAAGGTCATATATAATAGACATACGTGGCATATTATATTATCATTATATAACACGTTGATCAAAAGCATAGATGAATGAGTGTCAACTACGAATAATTCCTATCGAAGTAGGAGCATCATATTTATTTATTTTTTCCTATCGAAGTAGGAGCATCATATGACAATCAGTAAAGTAGTTTTTCTCTAGCCTGTTCAAATGTCCAGATATACAAGACTAACATATGAATTATTTTAGTTGATTTAATAAGCCACTTAGGACTCAAAGCCGTTATGAGTCATCTTAATTATCAGGTTGGTCAGTTAGTCAACTATATTTACATTTCCAAAGCGTACCATCCATGTTGTTCACACTCAGTTGGCAATATTACACTTCGGTTGCCGCCATAAGTCTTTCATACACAGTCCAAGCGGGTCATAAGATTTTCATTAGGAATAACCAATCATTGCGTGTGTTTTTTTAGCATAGAAGGAGATATTATTGAAACAAAAGCAACAACAGTACAACACAGACTTTAGACACACCAGATTGCAGGCTTAATTCTTGCTTTCTAAAGCTAAGATTTCTGCAATGACTCTTGGGGTTCATCATCCCAAACTTGATACCTAATACTAGTTCTAGCCAAATTTGCAAGCTTGTCAGCTGCATTGTTACAAGACCTTTTTTTTTTTGGAAAGAAACCTTATAGGACACTAAACTAGCAAGGATTTTTTGACCCTCCAAAATGATGTTCAGATCGTCCTATTGGAAATCCTCTACCTTACCATTACAACAATTAACAACATACCTATTATCTCCTTCAATGATGACATTCTGATACTTCATGATCTTGATCCATTGTAGAGCTTTTAGAAGAATTAGGGACTCAGCTTGATTCACTTCTCTAGCTCTTGCTGAGTAGGCCATTTCTGCCAAAAATCTCCCTGAATTATCACGCACAATCATAGAAAAACCTTCATTAGTATTCTGAGAATAGAAAAATGCATCAATGTTTATTTTGAGCCAGTTTTCTGGAGGTTTTTTCCAGCTTTCTGCTAAGACATTGCAGTTTCTAATTTGTGATCCATGCTGAGTATTTGTGCAGTTTAAGCCAATGCAGTTTATGTAAGAAATTATTCTATGCACA
This sequence comes from Papaver atlanticum, assembly GCA_023531105.1. Taxonomy (NCBI): domain Eukaryota; kingdom Viridiplantae; phylum Streptophyta; class Magnoliopsida; order Ranunculales; family Papaveraceae; genus Papaver; species Papaver atlanticum. Next base: position 803,509 of record JAJJMB010003897.1, read on the forward strand.
GTGCTCCCAGGATGGTATGATTTTCCCTCAAAAAAAGATTCACATCTTGCTTTCCATATATGCCATAAAGTGCAAGCAGCAATATTAGCAAGATATTTGTTTTAAAACTCAAGAGAGTTTCCATTGGAGAGGCAAGAACTTATCCAAATTTGGAGAAATGTATAATTTTGCTTGGACTGGTGAAGAGCTGCTGAGATCCCAAACCAGATTGCATCAGATTAACTGCAGTTGCATAGAAGGTGTGTGGTTGTTTCTTCTTCTTTGTTGTAGAAGGTACATAAACTGTTTATGTCTTGTTTGTACTTGCTAATTTTCTTGTTGACAAATAGAATATCATGGCAACATTTCCAAAGGAATTGTTGTATTTTGTAAGGGATCTCCATGTGCCACAACTTTAACCATTGATGTTCTTGTAGAGGATTATTTTTCTGACTAAATTTTGAGCTTTGATCATCTCTCTGTAAAGAGATATGGTTATGAATCTTCCACATTTGGTTAGTGGCCATCTGACTCCGTCTCTACTTGAATTAGGAATTCTGATGTTGAGAATGTTTTGAGCTTGATAACTGTTGAACTGATTATTGAGTTTATTAACATTCCATTCATTGGTGTCTGTGTTTATGAAATATGAAACCTTTGCATTGATGTTCAGGTGCTGTTGAGAGATAAAAGTGGTGGCAGGTGCTCTTTCTTCAGGTTTGGAAAACCATCTGTGCTTGTGTGCCATAATTGAAGTACCATCCCCAACCTCTCATATGTAATAAAACTTGATGATTTGAATACTTGTCTAAATACTTTGCCAAATTCAAGAGCTTATTTTCTTTGAAGTATCATCAGCCAAAAGGTCTTTGCCTCTAAAATATCTTGCCTCTAGAATTTGGTACCACATTGCCTCTTTTCCATTAATTAATCTCCAAGCTAATTTTGCTAGGAAAGTAAGATTCACTAGTTTTATATTTTTCATACCTAGACCTCCAAATATTTTTGGTATACTAACTTTTTTCCATGAGATAGCATTCTTTTTACACCAGAAGTATTTCCTTTGAACTCTGTTCATTCTTGCTATAGTTTTCTGTGGAACTTTAAACAAACCCATTTGATAATTAGTTGTGGTGCTTAGAGCTTGAATATGAGTTGTTCTCCCTGCTTGAGAAGTTAGCTTTCCTTGCCATGTTTGTAATTTATTTTCCATTTTTTTTATAAAAAGGATCAAAAACTTATCTTTGCATCTGGGAATTTGAAGAAAAGTACCCAAGTATTTTTCACTATCCTCCATTTGTTTCATTTGTAGCATGCTAAAAATATCTGCACAAGCTTCTTTGCTTAAATTCTTGCTGAAGAAAATACTTGATTTTTGAAAAGATTGACCATCTGACCAGATGAAATAGTGATCTTTTAGATTGTTTATTGATCTTCCTGTAGTTTTATAAAAAAGAATACAATCATCTGCAAATAATAGATGAGAGATTGCAGGACATGTCTTGGCTGGGATAACTGGTTCAATGATTTTTTTCTTTAGCAACATTTGAAAGTAATCTACTAAAACCTTCCATGCACGGAATAAACAAGCAGGGAGATATTGCATCACCTTGCCTGATACCTCTTGTAGGGGATAAAAAAATTGTTGGAGTGACATTAATTAAAATTGATATTCTAGTTATGTTGATACACTGATGTATTAGTTGACACCATTTTTGAGAGAACCCCAATTGAACCATTATTTGCTGTAAAAAGTCCCATTCTATCATGTCAAATGCTTTGGCCATATCCAGTTTTATACCAACTAATCCTGGGAAAAAATTTGTGGACTTCATGTAATGCATCATTTCATGAGCTTTAATCACATTGTCATGTATATTTCTTCCTGGAACATAAGCTGCTTGCCATGGAGATGATCTTTTGAAGAATTGATTTCAGTCTTGAGGATAGTATTTTTATGATAAGCTTGTAAGTAATATTGCATAAGCTTATAGGCCTTAACTCATTTACCTTAGTAACTATTTCTTTTTTAGAAGCAGCACTTGATAAGTTTCATTTAACTGGATTGGAAACTGATCTTTATTGAAGAAATCTTGTACCATTTTTGTTACCTCCTCACCAACTATGTTCCAAGTATTTTGATAGAATCCATCTGGTCCTGGAGCATCCCAAGCATTAATACTGGATATTGCTTTTTTGATTTCATCTTCAGAAGAAATTTGAATTAATTTCTGGTTCTCTTCATCAGTGATGCAAGGATTTATCAGCTGCAAAATACCGTCATCAATTATGTGATCTGTTGAATTATAAATTTAGCTAAAGTGCTCTATAAGAAGTGCTTAAATGTCTTCCTTTGTTGAGACCCATTTACCATCTTCATTTAAGAGAGAATGAATATGATTTCTTCTTCTCCTGAAATTTGCTTTAGCATGAAAATACTTGTTATTCATGTCTTCTTTCTTGATTATATTTTCTCTTACTTGCTGATAAATAATAGTTGCTTTTTTGTCATACCAAGAATTCAATTCATTTTCAAGAGCTTTGATCATACTTGTATCTTGTTTACTTTTGTTTTTCTCCTTTTGAAGAGTTTGCTGAACTTTTTAAATTGTTGTGTTTACATGCCCAAAAATATTGTGATTCCATTTTCCAAGTGCAGTAGTTGTAACTTGAATTATCTCTGTGATGTTTGATAAGTGTTTAAAACACCTTGATATTTATCTATTGTTTATGCTTTCTTACCTAAGTTTTCTTTTAAATTATGTATCTTATGTTTGCTTTTGAGTTTTTAGGTACTTTGGAGTCATTTGGAACAAAAAAAGAAGAAACAGGGAAAAAGTGTCAATTTATGTGCAAATGCTATTGGAGGCGAAATGATTTCTCATTATTTGCTTTTATTTCTTTATCTCTGTCTGAAAAACATGTCGGCTTTAGTGATGCAAATTCATTGTCTGAAAAGCAAGAAAGCTTTAATGATGAAGAGAAATTGAAGAGAAAAAGTGGATCTGAGAAGTAAAAAACGGATGCTATCGGGAGCGGGCTAAGCCGAGCCAAACTAAGCCAACGATAGGAGACAAGTCTAGAGAAGCAACGGACTGGCATCTTGGTGGCTGATATCAACTCATGAGATGCCTAATCATTTTGGTTGGCCTTTACCTACTTCACCTGGGTGGTTATATCCACTTTCACTTCCTACACAACCCTAGACTTCAGAGAAAATGATTTCTCAATCATTCTTCCCTAACTCAGAGAGGAGATAATAAAGGATATGGCTGCGCTACTGCTACTGGCGATGTTGGTGCTCGATCGAGAAATTACCAAAGAAATTAGTGAAGAATAATTCAAAGATTATGCTCTGGTGAGTAGAAATTGAATCAGAGGAAGGTGATGCTCAAGGTTTTGTGGGAGATCTGAAATGGAAGAATCGAAGATGGGTTGAATCTGAGTTATGAACGGTGAAGATTATCCAGCAGATTCGAAGATACAGTCTCTGTGTGATGATGTTGAGATAGGGTTTGAGCAGAATTTGGGGGTTATTGATTTATTATGAAATTGGGTTTAATTCGAAAGTTATGTTAATGGCAGAGATGCTTAATTGCTGTTGTTGATAGAGACAGAGAAATTGAAGTTCTGTTGCTGAATTGAATGAATGGGTATGCCACAGATGTGGATTTGGTTGTACTTGTACTGAGAAACAGGGAAGAAAATGTTGTTGAAATGGCAGAGAGAAGATGAGTTACAGGCCATGATGTTGCAGCTGTGGTGCTGTTGCTGAGATGCAAATGACTGTGGCTGCAAACACAGAAGAGGAAATAATGGATGATTTGGGGGTTATGTTGAGCTGAGGTGATAGAAGATGGTGGTGCTGTATGCTACTGCAAATGGTGGTTAGAATGGTTAATGTACAAGGGTTGCAACTGAAATGATTCAGGTGGTATCAAACTGAAATGAATTTGTGTTGGTGTTCTTGAGAATTTGAAGATGAAAGAAAGGAGATCTGTTGCTGTTGTGGACAAGGTGATGCTATTGGAGCTGGAGCTGTGAAGTTTAGGAGGTTGCAGTCAAGCTATGTGGTGGTACTGAGAATGCAATGATGAGATGCAATGGAGGACTGAAGTGTAGCTGATGCAACTTGGTGTCGAGTTGATTGTGCTGTCACTTCAATAGCAGATGAACAACAAGGAGCTACAGCTGATGTTAATGGGAATTGCAGGTGGATATGAGATGGTGCAGTGAGCTGTAGGTTAAGATATTGCTATTGTTATGGATACAAGGAATGAAGAATTGAGTAGATGGTGATACAAGGTTGTTGGAGGCACCGAGTATGGACATGACTGAGACTGCAGGCTTGGCTGCTATAAGAATGGAGATAAGATTGTGCTTGTGGTTTGATGGGCACTGGAAGTAATGAACTGTGGAAGTACTTGATGGCAGGGCTACAGAGCTGTAGAATGTTGATTGCAGATGCGGTTGGAATTACTACTAAAGGGTGTGCTATGCTTGTTGGTGCTGCAAATGGAAATGAACTAGAAGCTACAGAAGGTGCAGTTGTAATATGTTGGTGGCCTGGCAGAGAAGAGAAGAAGCTGAATGAATGAATGTATGTTAGGAAATAAGTTACAGGGAAATGGCTGGCTGAGAAGCAATGGTGCACAATCATGGTGCAACACCAACTACGGCTTGTGCAAGACTGCAACAGCTCAGGCCTTTGGCCAAGACCAATCAGATGCTGAGTTAGCACTGACTCAGATCTGACTTATCTGATTAGGCTCATGACATCACTGAGTTGAATCCATTGAATCGGGTTTGACCGAGTTAGATCAGTTGACCCGAGTTGGTTAGTTTGATCGGTGACCGGGTGGACTTTGCCGGTCACCTGAAGTTGATTTCCGGTAACTTTTCCGGCCATTTTCTGGGAATTCCGGCGATGCTTTTTGAGCAGAATGTTTATACGGGTATTTATCACACATGGGCTTGGTGGACTACTTGGATTTTGGGCTTTTGAGACTTAACCTAGTTTGAAAAGGAGAAAAGCTACAAAAGGGAAAGTCTTCAACTTCTTTGAGACATCACGTATTCTACTACTTGGAATTTTAGGAGATAGCCGCAACTAGGGTTTGCTTTTGTATTTATTTTTCATCTTCTTTATTTCAATTATTATTGATGATGAACTCCATTATTATGAGTAGCTAAAACAATCTTTGATTGAGGGTGATTTCAAAACCCGAAATATGAACTCATGATTGATATGCAATAGTTCGTTTTCTCGCAAGTTTCGTTATTGTTTGATTTCTACTTTGCCAATAATGTTTATGGATTATTTGTTGATTTTTTAAGTTCGAAATTAAATGGTTGATTCATAATCCTATTGCTAGTTAGATTTTCTTCGACCCGTAATTGTCTAGAAATATAAACACAAGTAGCAATATATGGGTATTGATGATGGGACTTTGTTAAGTACTCATATGTAGAAATTGACACTAGTAGGTGGTTCATGCTTTTGAGTTCATCACTAGGAGCAACCTTATCTCATAAAATTTAGAGCACTTGTTTAAATCATACCTAGTAAGCGTACCTCTAGGTAACTTGAATAAGTAGAATCCGGTAGTCGGGCGCTTCCGTGTCCGGTGAGCTTAGGAGATAATTACGGGATAATTGAGCGTACTAATTATTCTAGGGTTGTTAGTAACGAGATAATGCGAAGAACGTGCTATATATCGATTTGGTTTATGTTTCGTGGTCGAGAATGAATCCTTAATTAATCTAATCTCTTATTTGAATACAACTTTGTGATTTTCAGAATTTCTACAACAAAAATCTTCTTTGCTAAGAATACTTTTATAACAACTTTTGCTCAATACCTCCCTTGGGACGAATCTGCTTTCATTATATTATTTGCTAGTGTAAAGAGAAGTAGGAAATTATTATTTGCGAGTTGACACCTCGTCAATGTTCAAGTTTTTATTCTCCTATGAATTCCAACATTCTCCAATTACTTCCTTGCAAGTTGGGTTATTGACCATACTTGATAGAATCTTTTTGGTTTTTGGCTTGAATTTATTGTTGGATGAGTATGAAGAAGGATTGGAGCATGATCAGCCATATGGTAAAAGGTTATTTATAACTGTATTTGGGTAAGAAAAGAACCAGTTGTTGTTTGCTAGGCTCTGTGTATTATGGTTTTAACATTCTGTCGGGTACATCTTTGATTGGACCAAGTGAAAGGTGATCCAGTAAATGGAATATCTCTGAGATCATGATAGTCTATTGTGTTAGGAACTATTCTGTATGAAGGGGAAGGGTGGGTACCGAGGCTTTGTTTTTCCGAGGAGTGAAGAGTGATGTTGAGGTCTCCCAGAATAACCCAAGGAATATTTAGATTTTCACCAGTCTTCATAAGATACTGCCACTGAGCTTCTCTTTCTTTTCCTTTGTGAGACCCATACATACAAGATGGAAACCACTTTTTATTTTGTAATTGAGAACCCACATTTAGATGCATCATGTTACTTGTTGTATGCAAAATTTCAACTCATAGATCATCTTTCCACAAGAGATCTAAGCCTCTAGCTTTACCTATAGTCTCTTGACATTTAATGTGAGGATATCCAAGATGAGACAAAAATTTATAGACTTTATCTGGTTTGTTTTTTGTTTCAGACAAAAAAATGATATCAGGATTGTAATTGTAGATGCAATCATTCAGATGTTGTCTAGTTATTTTGTTTCCTCTTCCTTGGACATTCCAAGCTAGAATCTTCATCTTGAATAACCTATTTACGCTAGTACTGCTAAGGATACTGGTTAATCTATAATGATGCAGTAAACTATATGCAGATGAATAATGACAGTGAAGAAATGTGATGTTTAAGTAAAACAAAGAGAAGTTTGAAAAGATTAAGATAATGTTTAAACCCTGGTAATTCTGCCATCCTTGGTTTCCATGCTATTGATTTGATGTAGTCGTCCCAATCTCCATGCTCATTGTTATACATCTGGTTGTCGTAAGCTTCATAATCATTCATATTTTGACTGCTTTCTGGCTGAGCTTGATCTTCTTGTCCCATATAGCTTGCTTGAGATGAACTTCCATGTTCTCCAATTCTTTTGTTTCCTCTAACAGTTGAACTTTCTGGAGCATTTGAGGATCCTTGAGAGTAAATAGTTGATACTAAGTGACCATCCTCTGGAATAGTGAAAGCTTTTTTGGAGTTGTTCTTCCTCATGCTACTAATTTTTGGAGATATATGGATTGTTTCTCCCACTGCAAAATCTGGGTTATTTTCCCTTGGATCGATCACTTCCCCAAAGTCCTCTCCTAACTTGAAGATATATCCGGCTATTATCTGACCATCATTGGCTTTGTCATCACACTCACCTTCATTGTGGTTTGCAATTATGACATAACTTTATTGGTTGCTTCTGTAAATAAATTGATACCCGTTGAGTATATTTAGATGCATTCTCTGCAAGAATACCTCTTAGCATGGGATTAGTGACATTGAATTCAATAAGAGCACTTACGACATTTGAATCCACAGGGAAACCATCTCCAGGTTCAAGCTTGAGAACTCTACCCATTATGCTTGCAATTTGGTTAGCCACTTCAGCATTTTGAAATTTTATGGGAAGTTTTTTGATATCAATCTGATATTGCTGAATGTTGAAATCAATGTTTCTTGGATAAAAAATTGGATTTCGTTCTTTCAGCACTATTGGATATCCATCTATATTCCATGGAGCTCCCACAAGAACATCATTATATTTTATCCATCCTCTAAATGTTAAAGTGAAAATGTTGAAACTTTTATTTCTGATTATGAAATGGCCATGTCCCCATTGTAGAGTAGCCTCATACTCAACTTCCCTAACAGATAAAGGAAGTTCATTCATGATCTTCCCTATGAGACTTCTTTCACACTGTTTGATTCCCTTACTTAATTTGATGTGAGGGTATCTTATAACTCTCCGGACATTATCATCCTCATTCGAGTTGGTTGAATTGATTTTTCCAATCAACTCTGAAACCTCACCATAAGAGATATTTTCTGACATGTTCAGAGTAAAAACTAAAATGAAAATTATGAGAATGATGATGAGAGGTTCACTAACCATATTCCTTTTTAAACTGAACTTGCCTGATTCTCTTCTGCAACGTGTAGCTGTGCTCAGATGAATTCTTCCAACTTTAATTTGATGCAGACATTTTTACGATCAATGTCCATTGATGGAGTTTGCTATAAATAGGAATTTGATTTACTAACTAGCACTTTTTGATATCCACATTGCCTGATGACAACCTTGCAGTGTTTTCCATTAAAAAAACCTTTAGATAATGGGACCAACATCTTGATTTGGGAAACCTTTGATGACAGAAGACCAGTTGAACGCACTACCTGTTGTTCATGGAGGAGAAAAGACAAATCACATTAATTTATGAAACAGATAGAAAAAAAACAAAAATTAAAATCCGAGAAACTATAGATCTAGACTAGAAAACGACAATGGTAATTAGTTTAAAAACATGCAGATGACAGTTAGCAATCAATGAGGAAGAAGAAATTGGAAAAAAAATATGCTGAGTTGACTCAGTTTTTTTCGCCCGATCCATGATTGCTTTAGTCGTGAATCGTGATATGTCTTTACCAATCATTGCTTAACAGGTTAGTTCATGAATATCATCCCATTCGCACCATGACATCAGGTACACGAAACGATTATCAACATTTAACAAAATAATATGACAGAAGCTTTTCTACTTTAAGTCTTTAATGGGTCTCAGAGTTTCCAAAAATGAAAATTTTACAAACTTATCCATTATAGAGTCAGCTACCCAAACCCATTAATCAAATTATGTTCAGACTCTCAATAAGTTGGCTTGGACCCATAAAAGCTAACTGTCCGAAAGAAAAAAAACTATACCATTCACATTAAGGAAGTTAATATAATTCAAAGAAAGTTGTTTCGTCATCATCTTCCATGTTCATAAGATATTATCAAAGACATGAAACTTTTGAAACAATGTATGAGAGAACCAATTTCGGGCAACATATTTACGGTGATGAAGATTAAATACGCAATTCATACAAAAATTCCTTAACATCAGTATAGTGTACTTGGTGTTGAAAAACATCACAAACATGTTTATAATTGCAAAATTCAATCAATTATGCAACTATCCTTAAGCATCAGTAAAGATAGTGTTATCGAGAATGTTTCTTCCAGGCACATAAGCTGCTTGCCAAGGAGAGACAATGTTGTTGAGATATTTCTTCAATGTATTAGCTAGAGTTTCTGATATAACTTTATAAGCTATATTACATACGCTAATAGGTTTGCAATCCGAAGGAGTTTCAATACATAGCTTCTTCAGAATTAGAACTTGATATGTATAGTTCAACTGCTTAGGTAAGTAACCTGTTCTGAAAAAGTGTTTTAACCATAGCAACCAAATCCTCTGTAACTTAATCCCAACATTTTTGATAAAATCCTGCCTGGAAGCCATCTGGTTCCGGTGAAGCCCAAGAATTAATCTGAAACACTCTTTGCCTAATCTCTTCCCTAGTAGGAATCCTTGTAAGGTAATCATTATCTTCCTTGAAGATACATGGATTAATGAACTAAAAAATATCATAATCTTGAGAAGGATTACTAGAAGTGGTAATAGTGCTAAAATGAGTGAGAAGAAGATCTTGTATTTCCTCCCTTGGCTTTAAGATACTGTTTCGGACTTATAAAGTGTACTTAGTGTTCGGTACTATTCCCACGGATCGCAGTCGTATGCGTCAAAAATAATTAACTTTCTCAACAAAATATAAATGAAGTATAAGGGAAGGAAGAGTTCGTTTCCACAGAGAGGCAATTGTTGTTATAAAATTCTAGTTTCTTAGTAACCAAAGGGGGGGGGGATTTTTGTTTTATCAATGCAATAAAAGTAAATCAAAGCAGTATATAATTGGAAGTAATCAATAAGATGAGAATATTGGTCAAGGACTTCATCTTCAATCTTAAACAAGTGCTTGCAATGATTAGAATTACGATTTAGTCTCTTTATCATCAAAAGCCCTAGACTATCAAGTGAGCAAGATAATCCGTTAATTTCCTAAGTTCATCAACAAACACATTAGAGCTGCAGATATGAATTCTACCTAAAGAATAACCTAATGCCTTGCGCTAATTAAGTTCAATTCCTAGGAGCATTAAGTTTCAGAAATAGGCTAATCAATGCAATTGTCATACATTGCGCATGACAATTCGGACAATGGTCAAACTCTACATATGACTACAAGAGTGTATCACTACAAACCGTAATCATATCATGCTACTTGTATTTAGGGTTATCGCTTGATGATAAACCCTCAATTAGCTATGGACAAGATGCAAGTTCAATTAATCGGCCACTTAACTAAACAAACGTCTAAATCCTATCACAATACATCAATCATGTGATTATAAAAACAGTAGAAGTTTAAACAATAATCAAGAGAGAAAACTAATGCATTAATCAAGCACAAGTTTTAGAAATAAGACTACATCCCTAACCAATAATATAAGATTTAGCTACTCATAGCTATGGAGTTCATCACAAAAATATTAATGAATAAAGAAGATCAAAGCAAAGCAAACCCTAGTAGCGTAAACAAAAGCGGCTCTCTCCTTAGCTCCAAGTAGAATACGTCCTCCAAGTTGTAGAATTCTTCCCTTTTGTAGCTCCTCCTAGGTCAAGTCTTCAAAGGTCCATAACCAAGATATCCACCAAGCCCATATGTAGAAAAATACCCATCTCAAAATTATGTGCGAAAACTTGTCGTCGGAAAACTGGGATCACCGGTTGTTAGCTGGAAACTGACCAGAAAAGTCATCTCAGGTGACCGGGAAAGTCAAACCGGTCACCAGTCAAACGAATCAGGTCTAGGGTCAACTGAGTTAACTCGGTTAGACAGACCGAGTTAAACTGTGTGAATCAGAGTCAGTGCCAAAGTCAGCTAACTGACTTGGCTGGATGGGCTGAGTTGGTTTTTTCCAAGGCCATTGCACTGCCTAGCCATGTACATGTGTTGCACCATGATGGACTTCACTTTCTCTGCAGCTTTAGTTCTTTCTAGTCTTGTCATTCTGCAACTCCAATTCACTCGAGCTATCTCATTCACTGCTTTAGCAACAGCTACACTATCAAACTCAGCCAAGACTCATTCTTCTCAGCATCATAAACAACAGCATCATACTTGCACAAACCATCTGTAGCTGCAACCATTTCACCAGTAGCTCAACACAACCACCACACTTCAGTTCCACCATTTCAAACTCAGTAACACCATCTTCTTAACAAAAGCTGCATCCACCACCATTCTTCCATATCTACACTAGACAAGCATCAACCTCCATTTCTTTCTCTAACTCCCACAACCCTTTCACCATTTATGGCACCAACACTTCCATCTCATTCTATAGCTCTAAATTTGCATACCCATTTCCTCCAACCGCAGTTTAGACACCAACAACATTTGTATCATCTGAGCTACAATCACCATCTGTTACATTTCTTTCCATGACTGTCAACTCTTGAGTCACAACTAACCTATTCCACCTCCAGTTCTTGAGATCCCATTCAAACACAACCAGCTGCAACTCCTCCAGATTCTTGTACTACAACCAAACTCAGTTATAACCACTGCAAAGCAACAACAACTTACACTTCATTCCACCTGCATTATATCAGCTCAAGCAAATCAAATTCCCCACACTTAGACTTTGCTAGTCCTCGAGCAAATCAAACTAAACTTATTCTAAAACATACAACTCTGTTTCGTTGAGGATAAAGTCACACTTAGCATGTATAACAAGCCTTTGAACCCCTAGGTGTCCCTAGTGGACGAGTTATAGTCTCGTGAAGGTTTACTAGATATATACCCACAAAACCTACTTTTCCAACTCACAAGTTCTCTGAAATGATAACATCCAACGCGCTAAGAAGACATAGAGATTCTGCACACTAGTAATAAGAAGTTAGACATATATATGAACACAATCTCATCCTTAAATGTTGAGAGAGAAATAACCATCCCTTATTTAAAGAAATCCAGGTTCGAGAGTGATCGAAAGTCTCGACTCTACCTCACCAGAAAGGGTTTATGAAGTTGCTCTCAATAAAAATCAGCTTTTTTATGGGTCACACATGTGTCCAGGTAGGAATGAAAAGAGAATCTTGTGACACGTTGAATAGTAGGAAGGCAAAACCCTCCGAATTGTTTTGAAAACCCACATCTTTTATCATTTTGAAAACCCTTTTTTCTGACGATCTCTAAGAAAGGAAATCAACCACTTAATGAAGGTGGGAATATGCTTACTTACCTCGTTATCCGTTCGACGTACAGTTAGCACCACTCTCACAGCATCCATAGAAACGTCTTCGGTCTTCATCTTCGTCTTCGGTCTTCAACTGTCGATGATAACTCTTGAACTTCGTAGAATCTTGACAATGTAACACTTTTCTCTAATTCCTTGTTGCTTGAAACTTCATTATAAATATTTCTTCTTCCATTGGCTTTATTGAAAGAATACAAAACTAAAAATGAACTAAACAAACCAAATATGATACAATGAAGAAAAAAAATCTTTTTTTTTTTTTTAATTGAGACAAGAAAAATAAAACAAATACAAAATGAAAACTAAATAATAAAACTAATAATGAACCTAACAAAATTTCTCTCGTCTCCTTTTTTTCTGTTTTTTTTTTTCAATTTTTTTTTATGAGACAAGAGAAATAAACATAAACTGAAAATAAAAATAAAATAAACACAAATGGCCATGGTATAAGTACTTTACCGCTTGATTCTTCACAACTTGTATGTCTCAATATCATAAACTTCTTGAATTCTCATCTTGATAATCTTCGCTCTTGTACATAAGTCTTCAACTTGTAAAAATTCTGCTCCTTGTCTTGTTGCTTTACTTGAATCTGAAATCTGCTCATTTCTGTACCGTTGCTTGTAAACCTTGAACGTCTTCAACTTTCCTTCGAATTTGTGATGCTCCTCTTGTTGATGATGATGGTGTTTCTATGGACCTGTTGGTGTAGAGAGAGATAAAGTGGATGGTGCTAACTGCGAATAAGATTACAAGTGGTATGTAAGTTAGCAATTCGATGTCACCATTATGATTGACAAAATAACAATCAAGAGATCAAAGTAGTGCTTCTATTGGTGGGAGGTTGTGTAGCTCACCATTCTACCGGAATTAACGTACGGTGACACACACTCTAAAAGCACATATTTAGACACGTACAAAGAATTGAAGGTCGGTGCCTCACATGATGTAACAATAGGTAGTCTCCACTATAGGGGATCACAACTCTAATACCGAATTCAGTCTGCACCTCATTTGCCACTGGCATTGTAAGACCCCAAAAATTTTAGCGGGTTTAACCAAACCCATTAATCGAATTATACACTTAGAGTGCCTAGAACTCTTTGTTGTCTTTAACTCTTTTAGTTGGCCTTGATAATAATTTTTGGTGCCTAAATAGAAATGCTTGCCCAATTGAAAGTCTAGGTGCCAAAAACCAGAAGTAGGTTTCCTAGAAGGCATTTGATGGCTTTAACCATAAGATGGTTGCCAAAATGGAGAAAAAAAAGTATGCATGCAGCTTTCCACGTAGCACTAGACGTGTCTTTCATTGAAGCCACCAAGGGCAGATTAGTCCAAAAACTAAAGAAAAAAAAAAAAAAAAAAAAATGTTTTGATTTGGGGGAGAGACTTTTTCTCACTTCTCTGGATCCTCTAGTTCTGGTAATCAAAATAAGGGAAGAAACAAAGAATCTCTCTTCACAAAGTCGGTAGTTGGAGTTGGAAAATCATCAAATATGATTGCTTATCTTTGGTGCAAGTATTATTAAAAACAAGAAGAGGTATGGGATTTGTTCTTCTCAATTTTATCTTTGATTTCATCTTGCCCTAAATAATTGTTTATCATTGATGTTGTTTTTGTTTGATTTCGAACAAAAGGGTAGTTCGTAATCATCTTGTTAATAAGTTTAGAGATTTGATTTTCTTTGCACATGATATGGAATTTATGAGCTCTTCAAATTAGGGTTCATATGTGTACTTTGGAGTTCTCTTCTCTAATCATGTTCATGTGTAAATTGGTGAATTGGAATCGAGGTTTAGATGGTGAAACCTTAACTCTAATTTTGAATTTTGTTAATCTGAAATCTAGACATATATACTGATTGATTTTATAAGTTGAGTTATGACCGTTGGAATCTTATGATTTTCGGATATGTTATACATAAGAATGTAAGAAAAACTCGTCTAAAATTTGGTAATGATTAGACTTTGAGAACTGGTAGAAACCATTACTTTACAGGGCACCATACTGCAGAATTTTAACTACATCTCAGAGTTTTGAGATTAAAACGAGGTACTTAGACTTCATGGATTTATCTGATTTTTGGATATGTGGAAACCATTGTGGTGATTATTATTAGTCAGTAAAAATTTCAGACCAAATGGGTCATGGTAAGTACACCTAGTATGGGACTTTCTCCTATTTCGCCTGTGCAGTTTAATTTGGGTTGAGCACATAAAACCAGTCAAAAGTGAACACTAACCGTTAGTTTTCCTTAATATTTTTGTACAATGTATTTGATATAGTCGTGATGGTGTGGTTAAAATTTCATTATGTTCTGATCTACGGATCATTGTTTTCTGGGCTATGATTGAGATGACATTTGTGAAGCATAATAATTGATGTGCCCTAAATTCTTAACGTTTCAAATTATTCTAAGAATGAACTCATCATGTTAAGACACTGGTAGTGCTCTATAATATTCTTATGTGTTTGTGAAATGTTAATTTGTGGTACTCATTTATCATAATATCTCTACGATGTTGTACATCTTGTTAAAACTGAACCCATGTCTAGCAATGGATTTGAGCTTGAACTCTTTGTGTAAACACTTGAAAGGGTATTAAATTTCTTGTTTAGAGTTCCCTTCATCTTGGTGGAACACATGAAAACTAGCACCTTTAGCACTGAAAACACTAAAGTGCAAGTTAGAAATGTATGTTTCCTTTATGCAATGTAAATCCATATACCAACGGGGTTATTTATGCATTCTTCCGCTGCTATACATATATATGGCAGAGATCCTTATGGTTTAGTTCTTGAGGTGATTCATATTTATTGCATGTGAATGAACTTTATTTGTTTAATGAGTTTGTACAGGGTAAAAAACTTAATGATTGACACTCAAGAATTGTAGTTGGCTTAGAGAAGAACATATGTTGATCTTTGTTAATAAGAGAGGTGGTGCTGGTTAGACCTCTTGGATACAAACAAGGTAGGTCTCTTCTTACTTTCCTTTGCAATTTTCTATTTCCACCATCTAACTGGTGTTGCTGTTTGATTTTCGGTGGAACCAGATATTGAGTTGTATAGTGTATCACTTGTTTGGAATTACTCATATGTAAAATGAAATCTCTATGCGGATCTCTACTTGTTTCTGACATTGAGGATATGGTACGAATGTGTAAATTGTAATAGCTGACTTGGTTACTAGAAGCTCATTCCTTAACTAGTACTAATTGTCCGTGTAGTGACCATGTTTAATTCAGTGTGCATATATGTATACAGTTTCGGTATGGGTTTAGAACGACGCTTACGAGCCAACGTTTTTAGTTGATGATATTAGTTAAATTTTATAATCTTTTGTCCAGTATTTAAATTATCACACATGACTATTGTCAATTTGAACCGTTGTCTTGAACTATGGTGCTTTGATTCTTTTAATTGGCCTTAATAGCTGTAATGAGAGGACAAGTGGGTTTGCTGTGTAAATGAAATGGATGTTAGGCAAACTGGACACATGGGAATGCAGATTTTGTGTTAACTATATGCAGGCTTAATTGAAGACTTTTTGGTTGAGCTCGCTAGCTAATTTGTGAGTAAAATATAGGGTTGATTTCTATCCAGATTGGTCTTACAAATCCTAGGACATCTTTTGAAATATCTATATGCATAGTAGAATGAGCGTTAAGCCAAAATTGAAAGAAGCATAACATCTTATAGAATTCAGAGTATTATGAATGCTTCGATTGCAGGAATTTTGGGCAAGCCTTGAAGTGGAAATATGGCCATGCCCTTTAAATCGTGGGTGTGGACAATGTGAGAATTTAGGGATAGTTATTATAATGCAATTCATACTATTCAATGTCAGATATAGTTACTGCAAGAGATGATTGCTACTCAAAGTAGTTCATATCATCTGGTAAGAGATAATTGCTATTAAGGATAGTTCATATTATCTAAATAAATATACGACGAACTACGGTCGTGCTTGATCCCTTCGAGCAACGGAGAGGGTACGTAGGCAGCCGTTATGCGGTTCAGCACAACTCTACAAGGTTGATCATATCATCTGAAAGTCTTGGTTACTGCTTTGCAGTTCATACCATCTATTCAGAGATGATTGCAACCTTGGCAAGTATATATCATGGGCAACTGGCCAATGATGGCTGGTAACCAGAACTACCTTAATTTTGGCAACTGGTCGTCTGTTATTTTGGGCAATTGGCCCGTGTTAATTTTGGCAACTGGCCGTCTGTTATTTTGGGCAATTGGCCCGTGTTAATTTTGGCAACTGGCCGTCCGTTATTTTTGGGTAATTGGCCCGTGTTAATTTTGGCAACTGGCCGTCCGTTATTTTTGGGCAATGTGCCCGTGTTAATTTTGGCAACTGGCCGTCTATTATTTTGGGCAATTGGCCCGTGTTTATTTTGGCGACTGGCCGTATGTTATGTTTGGGCAATTGGCTCGTGTTAATTTTGGCAACTGGCCGTCTGTTACTTTTGGGCAATTGGCCCGTGTTAATTTTGGCAACTGGCCGTATAAATTATTAGAATCGGCAACTGGCCATATAAGTTATTGGGTTGGCAACTGCCCAAATCTGATTTTAGGCAATCGGCCGTCCCTTTTAACCCTTGTCGAATTGTATGAGTATTATGGTATGGGACATATACTCATATACTCATAGAATTCTGACCTTAAGACTAATGAGATTTCTACGGTGTGCAGGATTATTAGTGAACGAAAATTTTGCTTGAGTGGCGTATCCGAGAGTCGGAGCTTACCAAGCGGGTCCTAACCCAGCCCGCTGGGAGCAAAAATTCTCTGGTCCGTCACATGCATGGTTAAATCCAACTTTAACTCTCATACAAGTAAGAAACCCGATCACGTTCTCTGGCATCTTTAAGTTCAGTCACTCTTGTGAGAATTTCGATGTAATCTTAGCGACATGTATACTATGTGACTCTAAACTAACTACAGGTTGGAGTTTTTCATGCACTAATTCACACAAAAGTTCAAAATTTATGAAAAATTTACAATGCAAATGCTTATGAAAAATTTATAATGCAAATGCTTAACCACTCCCCTACACTTAAACTTTACATTGTCATCAGTGTAAATTGAATCGTCCAAAGAAAGTCAAGGTGGGAAATCTTATAATGATATGCGACAAGAAAAAGTAAATACAAGACAAGAAAAAAAAAACTAAAAACAAGACAAGAAACAAAAACAAAAATAAGACAAGAAATACTCATCCTATGGGTTGCCTCTCATGTAGCGCTTGGTTTAAAGTCGTCAGCCCGACTATCTCCTTGCTTTCTACGACTCCTCCAGAGGGAGTACTTCCACAAGGTTAACTCCTTCCACGACATCCGAAGAGAAGTTCTCATAATATGGTTTCAACCGGTGACCATTTACTTTAAGCTTATTTCATGTAGCTAAACTACGAATTTCAACTGCACCATGAGAAAACACATTAGTCACAATAAAAGGTCCAATCCAACGTGACCTTAATTTACCCGGAAACAATTGCAAACGAGAATTAAACAAATGCACTTTCTGCCCAATAGAAAATTGTTTCTTTGTGATCATACTATCATGAAATACCTTCGTCTTTTCCTTGTAAATACGTGAGCTTTCAAATGCATCTTTGTGAATCTCTTCTAGCTCTTGGAGCTGTAACTTCCTTTGCCTTCCAGCACCATCCAACTCCATATTGCATTGCTTAATAGCCCAAAACGCCTTATGCTCAATTTCAACGGGTAAGTGACAAGGTTTACCGTAAACAAGCCTAAAGGGAGACATCCCAATAGGTGTCTTGTATGCGGTTCTATATGCCCACAAAGCATCATTGAGTCGCGAACTCCAATCCTTCCTTGTTGGATTCACCGTCTTCTCTAGAATGGATTTCACCTCTCGATTAGAAACCTCGGCTTGTCCATTTGATTGGGGGTGATATGGTGTTGCAATCCTATGCGACACATTGTACTTCCTTAACAAGCTTTGCAAGAACCTGTTTTTGAAGTGCGAATCCCCATCGCTAATTATGGCTCTTGGAATTCCAAACCTTGCAAATATGTTTGCTTGCACAAAATCTGAAACCACTTTAGAATCATTAGTTGGGGTGGCCTTAGCTTCCACCCATTTCGAGACATAATCAACAACAAGCAAGATATAATAATCTCACTAGAATTGACAAAAGGGCCCATAAAATCAATTCCCCATACATCAAAAACTTCTACAAATTGAATAATAGTTTGTGGCATTTGATTTCTAGCACCTAGATTGCCTGTTCTTTGGCACCTATCACATGTGGTACAAAATGCATGTGCATCCTTAATCAAACTTGGCCAAAATAAACCACATTCTAGTACCTTGAGAGCGGTTCTCTTGCTCCCAAAGTGTCCTCCACAAGCATAGGAGTGGAAAAATGACAAGATAGAGTTAAATTCAGATGCGGGAACGCACCTTCGTATTACTTGGTCACTACAATGTTTCCATAAGTATGGATCATCCCATATGTATTGGTTTCCTAACTTCTTAAGTTTGTCCCTCTCAGCACGAGACAAGTTCTTTGGGATTTGTTTAGAAACTAAGTAATTAACAATATCAGCGTACCATGGTTCTCCAAAGGCAATCGAGAATAGTTGCTCATCCGGGAAACTTTCACGTAATGGGATAACTTCCTTGTCCACAGCAAGACGGCTCAAGTGATCCGCAACGGTGTTCTCAATTCCTTTCTTTTCTTTGATCTCTATGTCAAACTCTTGCAAGAGTAAAATCCATCGTATGAGCCTTGGTTTCGCCTCTTTCTTCATAAGCAAGTACCTAAGCACTGCATGATCAGAAAAGACAACAACTTTTGTACCAATTAGATAAGAGCGAAACTTTTCCAAAACAAAAATAATAGCTAACAACTCTTTTTCAGTGGTTGTGTAGTTTTTTGGGCTTCATTGAGTGTCCTAGAAGCATAATAAATGGCATGAGGTATCTTCCCCACACGCTGCCCAAGCACCGCACCAACCGCATAGTCGCTTGCATCACACATGAGCTCAAAAGGCTTGCTCCAATCCGGTGGTTTAATGATAGGGGCTGAAATCAAAAGTTCTTTCAAACGATTGAATGCCGCCACACACTTTTCATCAAAGTTAAAAACCACATCTTTTTGCAATAAGTTGCAAAGTGGCGATGCTATCTTGGAAAAGTCCTTGATGAATCTTCGATAAAAACCTGCATGACCAAGAAAAGAGCGTATCTCCCTCACCGTAGTGGGAGGGGTTAGAGCACGAATAAGGTCTATCTTAGATTTATCAACTTCCAAGCCTTTAGAAGATATTATATGGCCTAAAACTATGCCATGAGTTACCATAAAATGACACTTTTCCCAATTCAGCACAAGGTTCGTTTCAACACATCGTTCAAGGATTAGTGACAAATTGTTCAAGCAAAGGTCAAACGAATCACCAAATACACTAAAGTCGTCCATGAATACTTCGATGATGTTTTCAACATACTCGGAAAAGATATTTACCATGCACCTTTGAAAGGTAGATGGAGCATTGCACAAGCCAAAAGGCATCCTTCTATAAGCAAAAGTACCAAAAAGACAAGTGAAAGTAGTTTTCTCTTGATCCTCCGGCGCTATCACAATCTGATTGTAACCTGAATAGCCATCAAGGAAACAATAGTAAGAGTGTCCAGTTAAACGTTCAAGCATTTGATCAATGAATGGTAAAGGAAAGTGATCTTTTCTAGTAGTGGCATTCAATTTTCTATAATCAATACAAACCCTCCAACCGGTTTGCACACGAGTTGGGAAAAGTTCATTCTTATCATTCTCCACCACCGTCACACCTGATTTCTTTAGCACTACTTGTACCGGGCTTACCCACTTGCTGTCGGATATGGGGTAGATAACACCCACGTTCAAAAGCTTGAGTATCTCCTTTTTCACAACTTCCATCATTGGGGGGGTTCAAACGACGTTGCGCTTCCCTTGTAGGCTTTGCATCATCTTCCAAACGGATCTTGTGCATATAAACGGCAGGGATTATACCCTTGATATTGGCAATTGTCCATCCTATGGCCGTCTTGTACGTCCTTAGCACCCTTAAAAGTTTTTGCTCCTGTAATTCACTAAGCTCGTTAGAAACAATCACAGGTAAGTCTTCCTTGTCACCCAAGTACAAGTACTTTAAGTGACTTGGAAGAGGTTTCAATTCCAACTTTGGAGATTTAACAATAGATGGTACAAGTTTTTCCTCATTGCAAGGTAAAGAAGCATATGAAATATTCTTAAGTGCATATTTTTCCGGTAATGAGTCAAGAGAACCAATGGTTTCCTTAATCTCATCACCATACTCCAAATCATCATCAATAGGTGTAGTGAGCACGGTTTCCAAAGTATCAGCGCCATTCAACTCAAACATTTGTTGCGCCAATGTGTCCATCACATCAATGGAGAAACAAGAGTGGACATCACTAGGATATCTCATCGTCTCGAAAATGTTGAAACATATTATTTCTCCATCAAATTCCATAGTCAGCGTTCCCTTGTCAACATCAATAATGGTTTTCGCCGTTTTCATGAAGGGACGCCCAAGTAGTAATGGAAGAGACGAGTCCGGTGAACCTTCATCTATCTCTAAGAAACAAAAATCTGCTGGAAATACTAGTTGATTAACCTGCACAAGAACATCTTCAACAATACCCATTGGGTAGACATTAGAACGATCGGCTAATTGCAACATAATTCCAGACTTTTTAAGAGGACCTAAATCAAGTGAATTATACATAGATGCAGGCATAACATTTACGGATGCACCTAAGTCTAACATTGCTTTGTTAAATGTAGTGTTACCAATTTTGACGGGAATGTTAAAGCTAACGGGATCCTTGCATTTCAGTGGAAGTTTGTGTTGTAAGATTGCAGAAGCATTCTCCCCCATACTTAGCACTTCATTTCCTTTGAGCCTTTGCTTATTGGTACACAAGTCCTTCAACACCTTTGCATACTTTGGAACTTGCTTAATAGCATCAATGAGTGGTATGTTCACATGGATCTTCTTGAGAATGTCTAAGATCTCCTTTTCTAGTTCCGCCTTCTTGGAATTTGCAAATCTACGAGGAAAAGGTAAAGGAGGAACATAAGTAGAAAAAAGAGTTTTAGAGTTAGGAATAGGTACCTCGGAAGTTTGGGGAATTTCATCCCTCTTTTCCTCCAAAACCGGCTCCATTGGAGCTTCTTCTTTACCCAAATCAGTAACTTCGGGTTGCACAAGTTGTGTACCACTTCTCAAAGTAATAGCATTGACACCCTCTTTTGGGTTAATAGGTTGAGAAGGGAGTTTCCCACCATTTTGTGCCTTCAACTTGTTTATATCAGTCGCCATGGAGCCCATTTGTGTCTGCAACTCCTTGATAGCACTCTTGGTCTCTTGTTGACTTTCTTGAAACATAATACTAAGGCCTTTCATCATTGCTTGAAGTTTTGCATCAATATCGGAACCTTGATTTTGAGTTGATTGTTGTGGTTGTGGTTGCTGAAATTGTTGTTGTCGCGGCTGGAATTCACTCAGACGGTTGAAATTAGGTTGTTGAACCGCACCTTGCTTGTTGGCATAGCTAAAATTGGTGTGATCTCTCCATCCAGGATTGTAAGTATTGGAGTAGGGATCATACCGTCTTTGCTGATTTGGAAAGACCACACTAGCTTGCTCCAACTCTTCATCATATGAAGGTATAATAACCGCAACCATCTTATGCATCATTCTCTCCATATTATCCATCCTTTGATCACGGTGTGATGATGAATCATTAACTTCATGCACTTGCCTAACCATTGGTTCACCTCTTGTGTAGAATTGTTGCGAGTTCGCAGCCATGCTTTCAATCAACTCGGTAGCTTGGGCCACTGTCTTGTTCACTAGTGCACCACCACCCGCTGCGTCAAGAAGATATCTATCACTTGGTTGGAGACCTTCGTAGAAGTATTGTATTATCTTCATGTTACTAAATTGGTGGTGAGGGCAGCTTGCCACCAATCTCTTATACCGTTCCCAACATTCATACAATGACTCCTCGTCCTTTTGTTGTATCCCACAAATCTCCTTGCGAATTTGAGTAGCTTTGGATGCAGGAAAATATCTCTCTAGGAAAAGTTTCTTCAACCCGTTCCATATAGTGACACTCCCAGACGATAAATAATATAACCATTCCTTAGCATTATCCGCCAAAGAGAACGGCAAAGCTTTCAACATTGCACCATCAGCCTTAGTCTCCGCTGGTAGCATGGCCATGACTATGGTATGGAAATCCATGAGATGCTTGTTTGGATCTTCATTCACCATGCCATGAAACTTCGGTAACTCTCTAATAAACCTCGGCTTGATCTCGAAGGTTTAGTTTGTTTCAATACACCACCGTTGTGCATCAAGCCTATGAGAAGCCAAGTCCTTGAGTGTACGATTTGCATCACCCATTGCTTCTTCTTCTTCTTCTTCTTCTTCAACTAGTGATTCTTCTACAATTGGAATCTCTTGTTCTTATTCTTCTTGATGAAGAGCTTCGTGTTTTACTTCCAAGTCTTGTTCTTCTGTTGTGTCTTGCCTTGGTTGGAGTAATGTACCTCTTCGAGTAGCTATCCCGCACCTTGGATAGTCCCAATCTTTA
Organism: Papaver atlanticum; assembly: GCA_023531105.1. Taxonomy (NCBI): domain Eukaryota; kingdom Viridiplantae; phylum Streptophyta; class Magnoliopsida; order Ranunculales; family Papaveraceae; genus Papaver; species Papaver atlanticum. The sequence continues at coordinate 826,505 of JAJJMB010003897.1, forward strand.
GAAGCCAGGGATTAGGTACCTGAAAACAATTCTCAGAAACAAGTGAAAAACAAGACAAGAAACGAAAAGAAAATATGCAAGCAGAAAAGTAAAAACAAGAAACTAAATTATCTAACAAGCCAGTGCCTCCCCGGCAGCGGCGCCAAAATTTGATCGCAGTCGTATGCGTCAAAAATAATTCACTTTCTTACTCAACAAAATATAAATGAAGTATAAGGTAAGGAAGAGTTCGTTTCCACAGAGAGGCAATTGTTGTTATAAAATTCTAGTTTCTTAGTAACCAAAGGGGGGGGGGATTTTTGTTTTATCAATGCAATAAAAGTAAATCAAAGCAGTATATAATTGGAAGTAATCAATAAGATGAGAATATTTGTCAAGGACTTCATCTTCAATCTTAAACAAGTGCTTGCAATGATTAGAATTACGATTTAATCTCTTTATCATCAAAAGCACTAGACTATCAAGTGAGCAAGATAATCCGTTAATTTCCTAAGTTCATCAACAAACACATTAGAGCTGCGGATATGAATTCTACCTAAAGAATAACCTAACGCCTTGCGCTAATTAAGTTCAATTCCTAGGAGCATTAAGTTTCAGAAATAGGCTAATCAATGAAATTGTCATACATTGCGCATGACAATTCGGACAATGGTCAAACTCTACATATGACTACAAGAGTGTATCACTACAAACCGTAATCATATCATGCTACTTGTATTTAGGGTTATCGCTCGATGATAAACCCTCAATTATCTATGGACAAGATGCAAGTTCAATTAATCGGCCACTTAACTAAACAAACGTCTAAATCCTATCACAATACATCAATCATGTGATTATAAAAACAGTAGAAGTTTAAACAATAATCAAGAGAGAAAACTAATGCATTAATCAAGCACAAGTTTTAGAAATAAGACTACATCCCTAACCAATAATATAAGATTTAGCTACTCATAGCTATGGAGTTCATCAAAAAAATATTAATGAATAAAGAAGATCAAAGCAAAGCAAACCCTAGTAGCGTAAACAAAAGCGGCTCTCTCCTTAGCTCCAAGTAGAATACGTCCTCCAAGTTGTAGAATTCTTCCCTTTTGTAGCTCCTCCTAGGTCAAGTCTTCAAAGGTCCATAACCAAGATATCCACCAAGCCCATATGTAGAAAAATACCCATCTCAAAATTATGTGCGAAAACTTGTCGTCGGAAAACTGGGATCACCGGTTGTTAGCTGGAAACTGACCAGAAAAGTCAGCTCAGGTGACCGGGAAAGTCAAACCGGTCACCAGTCAAACGAATCAGGTCTAGGGTCACCTGAGTTAACTCGGTTAGACAGACCGAGTAAAACTTTGTGAATCAGAGTCAGTGCCAAAGTCAGCTAACTGACTTGGCTGGATGGGCTGAGTTGGTTTTTGCCAAGGCCATTGCACTGCCTAACCATGTACATGTGTTGCACCGTGATGGACTTCACTTTCTCTGCAGCTTTAGTTCTTTCTAGTCTTGTCATTCTGCAACTCCAATTCACTCGAGCTATCTCATTCACTGCTTTAGCAACAGCCACACTGTAAAACTCAGCCAAGACTCATTCTTCTCAGCATCATACTTGCACAAACCATCTGTAGCTGCAACCATTTCACCAGCAGCTCAACACAACCACCACACTTCAGCTCCACCATTTCAAACTCAGTAACACCATCTTCTTAACAAAAGCTGCATCCACCACCATTCTTTCTCTGACTCCCACAACCCTTTCACCATTTACGGCACCAACACTTCAATCTCATTCTGTAGCTCTAAATCTGCATACCCATTTCCTCCAACCGCAGTTTAGACACCAACAACATCTGTATCATCTGAGCTGCAATCACCATCTGTTGCATTTCTTTCCATGACTGTCAACTCTTGAGTCACAACCAACCTATTCCACCTCCAGTTCTTGAAATCCCATTCAAACACAACCAGCTGCAACTCTTCCAGATTCTTGTACTACAACCAAACTCAGCTATAACCACTGCAAAGCAACAACAACTTACACTTTATTCCACCTACATTATATCAGCTCAAAACCACCAGAAACTTCAGCTTCACGCATTCCATATTCCTTACAGCCAACAGTCTTTGCTCTAGGTTTACATGCCATTTGCTCAGCTTCAGTCATTACTGCAACAACAACCTGAACTGCATTTCTTCCTTGCCTGCAATTCTGCCATTTCAATACCAAATGCAATCACCCCAGTGCCATTGCCTCATTACAGTTCCATTCCAAGACTTACAACCATCCATTTAACCTTCATTTCATCTGGCATCAGAATCTCCTCCTGCAGTTCCATTGACACCATTACTGCTACTGTAGCTTCTTGCATCTCTATCTCTATCTCTTCTTGGATTCAAAACATTACAAACTGCACCCATAATCGATGGCAGTAATCATCAACTCTTAATTTCTCAGTTTCAAAAACCTCTTTAACCCATCGATCTCTGCAACAATTTCTTCAAAACCCCTTGTCAGATTCCATCTCTGTTCATCACAGAAACCCATTTCTCACAATAATTTCACAGAATCAATACAAACCGAGCTTGTAATTCTTAATAAATCAAACATCAAACCCGTTTTAATCTTTTCATTTCAATCACCAGATTTTAGCAGGAACCCTAAATCGACTTCAGATCTCCTCATTCTAAGCAGCAAACATCAAACCCTCTTTAATTTGTCTAATTATGTAGCTTCTCAATCTTCGCAATCTAATCCTGGTTATTGAATTCGAGCTCATAAACACTCAATCTGCTCCATAACATCACAGATCCCCTTTTTCTTCCCTGAGTTTATTGTCACCCCTAACTGACAAGTACCCATCTTCTTAATCTTCTCTGATTTTAGGAAACAAAACCAATTTTCCTGTGTGGTTCAATTGATCACCAGCATCACCAGCAGAACCAAATCTTCTCTTCGAAGAATAACAACAGCCATTTTTCTCTTTCTCGGCTCTGAAATATAGGTTGAATGTAATGAGAGAACATTTTTTTTCTTGTTTTCAGGGTTGGATAATGATAGGAATTGTTATAGGCACCCCCAGCTGATTAGTATAGGCCAACAAAAGTGTTGTTGTAGGAAGGTGGCTGTCCTTTATCCTCCACTGCGCTCCCAATATCACGTGCACTAGAAATGATGCTTTCGTCCTTCTTGCTCCGAATGTACGATTTCTTCTTCTTTTTCTCTAAATGACTCCAAAGTACCTAAACACTCAAAAGCAAACATAAGATACATATTTTACAAGAAAACTAACAAAGAAAGCATAAACATAGATATAAAATCACGGTGTTTTAGACACCTATCCACTGTAGTAAAAGATTGTAATAACAATCATCAAGAATACATAGCACAGTTTGGACAAGTTTGCCTGTGTAAGTGGCGGTCGAAATTCGCTCTCCCAATATATAAATCTATGGCTATGGTTTCACATCACTTTACTTAAAGCTTTTCTTTTATCGATTGCCAACGATCAAAATTCTCATTAATTCATGAAAAATCGAGAAACCTAAAGGGAAATAAACTCTAGAGATTTTCCATTCAAATTGACATACTTCTGAATATTTTTTGTTGTAGTATTTTATCTCCCAAAAATATATCTCAACTGATTCTCACACACGAAAGAAGCAAGCGGAATCTCAATGGATTCTTCGTTTTTAACGATCTTCTCATTGCTATCTGAAAAAGGTAATATTTTCCTTAATGGATAGGTTAAAGCTCAATGAACAAATACGCAAAAATATTGGTGGGGATAGATCCCGGAGATCTCCCCACCAATCTCCTCACCTCAGAGAACCAAGAAAATGGAAAAACATTAGAAACTTCCGATCAGTTTGATTTCTCTAACTGCTTAAAGAGTTCTGTAATCGGATAATCAGGTATCGAGCTTGATATAAGTTTTGGGTTTTTGGCACATCTCTTTTAATTCTTACTTCTCTCACTGTTTTAATAGTTTTATGGAGTTTGTGGATAGATCGGATCAAAATTCTAATTGTTTTTCTTTAATTTGATGTTACAAGACGTGAAAGTAATGGACCATTTAGAGAAGGATAACTCTGGGAGGTACATGTGGATATAAAGGGAGTCTGCCAAAAAATGAGAAAGGTAATCGATTTCAACTCTATGAGTGTGGTAATCAGTGACAGATTTCATTGAGAATTGTTGTTATTTTTAGAGTCTCATGAATTAGAGATTTTGCTATGTGTACTGATTTGATTTGAAAGTTGGTTAATCAAAACATTTCTATTTTGTTCACCTCTGAATCTGAATTATTTGGGTACCCTTCTGGATTATTCAGTGTGAAATTGGTGGATAAAAGATATGGAAAAGAAAAATGGAGAGATTGATTGGTGTTTTCCCTGTTAGAGACGATTCTGAGGGCGCATTTATTAGTTCAGTATTATCTGAAGGTATTATTTTGTTTTCATTTGATGTTCACCAGCCTAATAACTTTACTACTAAATTGTTCAATGTTGTGACTCAATGAAAACAAATTTCATTAAAGGTGTGGCAACTGTTTCTGGGAAAAAAAACACAATCTCTTTTAGACTTGGAATCGTATGTGGTTTGTTATGGTATTTGTCTTTGCTTGAGATGTGATTATAATTGAGATGATCTATCACTGGATGTTAAGTCAATCAACAAGTATCTTATGATTGGATATTTTTAAGGTTCTGACATGAGGAGATCTCAGTTTCTTAGTGTTGGTCTTGGATTTTTGTGTTTGAGATGCATCATACCATTTTTCTAATTCTATCAACAGAAATCATCATAATCAAAGGCAAATAATCTCAAGTATCCTTGAAGAAAATTGAATATTTTCTTTAAGGATGTCACAGTATCCCAACAAATACAATATAATGTACCTGCTTGCTTAAAAAAACAGTTTGAAGTGGATTTGCAATACATTCTCAATATGATCAATAAAAGAGTTGGTTATGCTCTCGAGTGAGGTCATATTTTTTTCTTTCTATCTGAACTTGAAATTTTAAAGATATATAGGATTAAACAATATATTGCTTTCAATGCGGTATATTTGTACCTGATGCTCTGGCATGAAAAGATGACTAAGTTTTGTATACAAATATGTTCGTAGTTATTCTAAAATTCTTTAATGATATGGAAATATTGAGTCATAACATGTGTGATTCTGCATTCGAACCAACTATACTACGTGGAACCTTTGAGTGCTAAATATAGTACAGTTGTGTAATTCCACGATCGATTTTATTAAAAAAACTCTATGGTAGATGTAGTTAAGTTTACTACTACCCATGATTACATGCTTTCAATCTGTTACAGGTCAGAGGAATTCTTTTGGCGGACCAAATTCATGCGGACAAAGCATTTGAGTAGGTAGGTAGTGGCAAGGAGTCTGGAGAGACGTTAAATGGGGAAAACTCAAACATGTAATTTTTTATGTTGTTTGGACTCTAGCATGGCAGTCATACATTTTAGCTATCCAGTGCTAAGCATGTCATGCATTTAAGATCCATTTCTTTGATGTGGTAATTCCACATAATACAATATGAAAAATGTTTCGTTTTATAAAAAAATTGGTACACTTCCAAAGTAATTTAGTACCCTATCAACAATGTTGTACTTAATGCCTGCAGCATTTTAGGTAATGACTAATGACAATGTGTACATTATGTTAAGCATGATTCGGCTAAAAAAATATTTAACAAAAAAAACAAGTTGCTTCTCTAAATCACGAAGAAAAGAAAAGGCCCGTGCCGTTACGGAACGGGTTAAGCCCTAGTTCTATACAAGCCGCCCAGGAGTACATTAAGAGTTTTTGTTGTAAAACGATACATCTTACCCATAATAATGGCGTTTTCTATATCTCAGCCTTCAATAATTTCATTCACAGAGCTAGCAAATTCTGTGTCTGAAATCAACCAAGCTCATGCACACATGCTCAAAACTGGTCTCTTTCATGACTCTTATGCAGCTAGTCGTTTAATTTCTTTCTCTACAATTTCGACCTCCATTTCTAACCCTAAAACGTTAACTCATGCTTCCTCTGTTTTCAGTAGAATTCCTAACCCTAGTTCTTATCTGTGGAACACCATGATTCGGTCTTATGCTAACAGTTCTAACCCTGAAGAATCACTTCTTCTCTTTCATCAAATGCTTTATGATTCATTCTACCCTGATAAGTTTACTTACACTTTTGCTCTTAAAGCTTGCTCTTTTCTACTTGGTATTGAAGAAGGACGACAAATTCATGGTCAAATTCTTAAAACTGGAAATGTGTTTGATTGTTACATTCAGAATTCCTTGATTAATCTTTATGCCAGAACTGGGTATTTCGACAATGCATACCTTTTGCTCGATAGAATGATTCAAAAGGATGTGATTTCCTGGAATGGAATATTAAGTGCTTATACAGAAAGAGGTTTAATGGAGAATGCCCGGACCCTGTTTGAAGAAATGCCCGAGAAGAATGTTGAATCTTGGAATTTTATGATTTCTGGGTATGTGGGTGTTGAGTTGGTTGAAGAAGCGAGAATTCTCTTTGATGAAATGCCATTGAAAGATGTTGTTTCTTGGAACGCTTTGATTACAGGATATGCACATTCAAATCAATTCGGACAAGTTTTGAAGCTTTTCGAAGATATGCAATTTGCAAACGTGAAACCGGATAATTACACACTTGTAAATGTGTTGTCTGCTTGCGCCCAAATTGGAGCTTTGAAGCAAGGCGAATGGATTCATGCTTATGTTGATAAAAACGGCATCAACATTCATGGATTCTTAGCTACTGCTTTCGTTGATATGTATTCAAAATGTGGGTGCATCGATAAGGCTCTAAGAGTGTTTAATGACAATACTAAAGAAAGAGATATTAGTACATGGAATTCGGTAATTACGGGTTTAAGCATTCATGGATATGGTAAAGAGGCAGTAGAGAAATTCTATGAAATGATGAGTGATGGATGTAAACCAAATGAAATCACATTTGTTAGTGTTCTCTCTGCTTGCAGCCGTTCTGGTCTATTGGAAGAAGGGCGTTGGATTTACGAACTCATGGTTCGTGTTCATGGACTTAAACCATCTATTGAACACTATGGTTGTATAGTCGATTTACTAGGTCGGGCTGGTCATCCAAAGGAGGCCCTGAAGCTTGTTCAGACGATGCCTTTAAAGGAAGAATCTGTAGGTGTTTGGGAGTCATTATTGAGTGCTTGTAGAAGCCATGGCAATGTTGAATTAGCAGAGATTATAGCAGAGAAGATCTTAAAATTAAATCCTATGGATAGTTATAGTTATGTTCAATTATCAAATATATATGCAGCTAAAGAGAGGTGGGGTGATGTTAGGGAAGTGCGGAGGAAAATGCGAATAGAGAAAGTAAGTAAGGAACCAGGTGGTAGTATGATAGAGGTAGATGGAGTAGTTCATGAGTTCTTGGCTGGGGATGGGTTGCATGCTTAAAAATCAGCTAATAGACTGACGAGATGAAGTCATAGATGACCTAATTCCACAAGGTATTTCATTGCTCATGTTAAAGTAGTTTATGTACTGTAACATGCTTGCTTACCAACAAATTACATTAACGCAAACATCTCATCGTTAGCTTGCTTGTATTATTAATATATATATATATACACTGGAGCTCACAACTCACTATGATTAATCTGAATATCTATGGTTGGTGACTCCTAATTCAGGACTTAATTGAGATAGACACAAATCGAACCATACCTGCTTGAAAACATTGATGATCACAGCATGGTATTCTTCAGAGTTCAATGATAAATAACAAGCCAGGAGTTCTTCAAGTTCTGCTGGCTGTCGGATTTTATTGTCTACAATCATCTCCAGCATTGAATCTCTGAAATCCTTTTGAGGATTGTATGAACACGTCACCACTGCAAAACTCTCTAAATCTTGTTTGCTTTCTAGTCTTATCCTTCGCTTCATCTTCTTCAATTTTGCCTTCTTCATGTCCTCAAGAGCTCTAATTTTACAGATTTCAATCTTTGAAGCCGTCCGTGGTGAACATGCTCTTGCTTTACTAGTCTGTTTTGTTCGTTGCATTTGTTCTTTTCTGTTTTGATGAGTTAATTTTCTCTGCTTCTCACTTTTAGACATGATATCCTTAATCTTTGATTCTTTAGCTGCTTTTCTATCCGAATCTTCAAAGTTTTCTACATTTAGCCCTTGTATCTTAGAACTTACAGAATTCAAGGCTGTAAATTCCTCTGCTCCTTCCTCAATTCTTCTTCCTCGTCCCTGTGCAGAGTTCAAAGGTGAAATGTAGAGAGATTTCCTTGAACCTGAAGCCGCATAACTGCCGTACCCGTTCTCAGTGTCTTCTTTCGTTTTAATTGGCTCTAAATCCTTGGTTTTCTTCTCTGCTTGTTCCAGTTCTGTACTAGTTGTAGTTCTTTTTGGACTCGGTTTATTCGATTCTCGGCCAGAATGCGAACATTTCTGATCTGTTCTTCTTGATTTCCTGACAATAACTTTTCTGCCTTTTCGAATTTTGTCCCATGATGGCGTGTCTAGCATAATCCCTTGTTCTTGATTTTCCTTCCTAAATTGTCTCATCTTTCTAATATCAGATACCATATTAGTGAACTTCTGATTGTCTTCTTCGGCATTTCTACAACTTCCACAATTTGACAATGGTGGTTCATTATCAGAATTATACATCGCACTTCTGTAAGTCTCGCCATCAAAATTTTCATCCCCGCCGAAAGAAAGTCTCCAGAAAGCGTCGTTGTCATGGACAATATCTCCTTGACAAAGTTTTGCCGGATTGAATAGTTCAGGCTTTTCCTTTGTCTTTCCAGTTTGGGTTTTGGATTTAACGCTCAATTGCTTGAGTTTAGAAAACCAAGAAACTGGGAAAACCTGAGAGATTGTAGAAAAAGCAGGTGATGATGTAATAGTTGTAGTTGTAGATGGTGTTGATGATTGTGGGTTCTTTTTTCTACCCCATTTCATCTTGTTCATTTCCTCACTACAGGGTTTGGTTTTGTTTATCCATAAAAGAAGAATGAAGAGATCAGATGTTGAAGTTGTTTTTGCTGGTTAAACAACTTTGAAGCTGAAAGGAGGGGAAAGATGGTGGTAGCAGTTAGTAATACAGTTAGGTTAGGTTTGCTATTAAGGGTGTTAGAGAGTTGTGGGGACGTGTTGTTTCTACTGGGTAATTACTAATGGTTTTCATTCAAAAGAAAAACCCGCCTTAAATCTTGTGACCACTTTCTCCACTTTATACTATTATTACTCTTAGCTTTGACTGTCTTCTTATATAATCAAATCCTTTTCTTCTTTTCCTTTTCCTTTTTTTTTTTTTTTTTTTCAATTTCTTATTTACAAAAAGGCAGTTTACTTGTTTGTTTCTTAATAATATATATGCAACTTGTTCAATGATATTTTCTACTCTTTCATCTCTACCGGAGTTCCATAGGTAGTCGGTCAAGACTAACTGTATCACGGCCAATGACTGTTGAGTACAGTAAAAGACAGCCTGATGAGGGAGATTTATGGAAACCGGATTTTTTGTTTTCCTACTATCATTTGTACTAGTTGTGCGCCCGTGCTTTGCACGGGCTCAGATTGGTTGTCCCATTTAATACCAAACTCACACTTTTGCTCTGTATTGTTATATTCAACATGTAGTATATTTTTTTTATTTTATATTTTTCCTGAAATTGGATGAATGTATTTCTTTTTTGTCCTGAAATTGAATGAATATATTGCTTAAATTTCAGTGGTTACAAGATTGTGCATCCTCCAACAGAGAGAGTGTCATGAGAGAGTGAGGAAAACTCTCCGTTAATCACCCAGATTGATCGGAAAACATTTGAATTCTCGAAGCAATTTTTCGGAAAACAAGAAGGTTTCAAAATAGTGGAAAGAGGAGATGGTGGATTAAACTTTAGGTTATTCTTCTCCAAAGACATAGAAAGATGGGTTTTCAAATCTATTGAAGGAATTCTCTGTCCGACAACAACATGGCGACAATGGACTAGAAGAGATGGTAGTTTTTCTTTCCTTTTAGAAAAGTTAAACAACTCCAGAGGAGAATTTATCAAGTTAACTAGAACTGATGAAAATAGAGCAACAAATATGTCCCTCTTTATTCCTAAAGGTACAGGTGATGAGGGTCGGAGAAGATTTAATGATTTGTTAGTCAAATTAGTTGGGGATAATATTCCAGTACAGCAAATCATTCCGTCATCAGTAGATTTTCCGGAGTACATCATCAATTCTTTGAATGGAAGAAAAACTGACAGACCATCTCGTACTTTTGTATGTATGGCTTATGGGAATTTATCCTGGAATCAGGTGGCCAGAGAAATAGCCCAGAGGCTTAAATGGAATAGGTTCTTAAAATTAACTATCAATAACAACAACTCAGCTACCTTTCAGCCTAACAATGACTGAGAATGGGATAGCTGTTGGAAGCCTCTTAAATGGAATGTCAAAGGTACAAGCATTGAAGTCAAGAGATGGATATATGATGATGTTACCATTAATGAACGAGTTCTTACTCTGCCACAAAACTGGGTAAGGATCAAAGGGCTTCCAACTCAATTGTGGTCTAAGGAAAACTTTGATACCATCGGAGAAGCAATGGGAGGTTTAGCAGAAGTTGATAGGACAACAGTTCAAAGAAATCCAGCTTGTTGTCGCATCAGAATCAAAAGAAGAGCTCAAGAAATTCCAGCTGCCATCTAAGTTTCACTTAATGGAGTAAAATTAGTTTTTGGGATTGAATGGGATTTTGGATAGATACCGGCCAGAAATGCCTCCGTTACCGGCGTACTTTAGCACAGTTGGAGAGAGAAAAAGCACCGTTGAGAGAATTAAATGAAAATTCAAATTTTGAATTCTCTGATCACGTCAGACGCAATGCTGCTTTAACTGAGAATACTCAGTGGAGAAGAAAAGAGCACGTGGAGGTGGGACAGCATTCAGGTACGAGTGGCTCACACGTACAAAAACCTAAAACAATAAAAGATCTATTTGGTGAATTTTTAGCTAAAAAGAAAGTTATTGGTCAAATGACCATGAATAACAGTCAAAGTCAAAGGCCTGTAACTGAAATTCAAAGGCATGTAACTGAAACTCAAAAACCGATAACTATCAAAGAGATGTTTAACCGTTTCTTCAGAGAGAAAGCAAAGCAACAGATGCAGATAGGGGAACTCAACTCTACAAATCATGCTGCTGATCTTAATGTTACTGAAAATACACAAGTTCTGAGCACAACCTCTCCAATGATTGAATCAAATGCTCTGACTCCAAATCAAACCAAAGAAGGGGTTGAAAGTTCTCAGACTATATAGAGATAGTAGATTCAGTGAGAAGGAATGTGGTATACAACACAATGGACTTATTAATGGAGGCTACTACAAATGTTGGGGGTAATGTGGGAGAGGACCCAGCAAAAACAAGGAAATTATATGCAGAAATTGTGACACATGATGTTGAGTGAAGAAAGGATCAAAAAAAGGATGGCTAACATAACTGAATTAATTGAAGTAGAGGACACAATTGAGAATAACACTGCAGATAGCATGGAGTTAGTACAACAAAATGTGAATTTGGGGACAGATGGTGTTAATGGATATTAAGATATTTAACTGGAACATGAGGGGACTAACTGCAGTATATAAAATAAATGGATTGAAGGATATGGTAAAGAAGACTCAGCCTACATGTATTCTAATACAAGAAACACATATGATGAAGATGAATGACTGGTGGATTGAACAAATTTGGGGAGGTGAGAATTTTAAGTGGAGAAACATTCCATCTCAAGGTCTCTCTGGTGGTCTTCTAACAATATGGGATGACAATATACTGGAATGTATTGATGAAGAAGTAGGACCAAACACCCTCACTCAAAAATTCAAAAGTAAAGTGGAGAATTATGAATGGTGCTTAACAAATGTCTATTCACCATGCTCTTATTGGGGCAGATATGAATTCTGGGAGGAGGTTGAAGATCTAACAGGTTGGGTCAATGAAAATTAGGTACTGGCTAGTGACTTTAATGCAACAAGAAGAGAGAGAGAAATGAACAAGCCAAGAGGTTCTAAAAGAGGCAAAAGATTATTCAATGAATTCATGGAAGCTCATGATTTAGTGGACTTACCAGTAAATTGAGGTATGTATACTTGGTCCACTATGCAAGCTAATCCTGATTTAGTGGACTTACCACTAAATTAAGGTATGTATACTTGGTCCAATATGCAAGCTAATCCTATTCTTTGCAGACTAGATAGAATCTTAGTGTCCCCAAACATGATTACAAAATTCCCATTCATTACTCAAACAGTTTTATCTAGAACCATTTCAGATCATTCTGCATTATTACTTACTACCACCAACAATGTTAGGAAAAAACCTCCTTTTAAAGTAGAGAGTTACTGGTTTCAACATCCTGATTTTGATTTTTGTTAAAAAGAGAGTGAAATGTGATCCGAGGAGTGCAAAAATCGTAACTGACTCAATAACTAGGACTAACTCGATATATTTTTATGATTCGGACTAAAAAGTCCTTACCAGGCCTGTAACACAACTATAACTGAGCCTGGAACACAAACCTACAATTTCTTATTTTTCAATCTGCAGTTCATACATTCTCAAAAGAAGAATTATCCGCATTTACCATTCATACATTCATTACAACACAAGTACAACAGAATCGTTTTGTTCGTTATGAAATTTAACCAAAACAATTCAATGCTAACACTCTGGGCTACGACAAAGCTCCTCAAATTAATGCAAGCCCCTTAATGACGCGTAACCTGTCCAACAATAAAAACTGAACATGTTAAATGACGGAAATGTTGGAGTTTGGAAAGGAAAAATACAAAGCTCCTCAAATGCAGCCCCTTAAACAAACCTCAGGCAGGATTCAGGCAACAAAGAAAAAGGAAACAAGATCATTTTAGGCTACAATATGGATTATACTACTGCATATTTATATGTTGTGTGTCTCATATATAATTGTACCAGACATTAAACTTCTTATGGTTAAAGATTTCTAAGCATTTTACCCAATCATTAGCTTCTCATTATAGACATTCTAGACTATAACAAGCAATAAATATCAAGAGATCAAAGATACAGAATTCATACAGCAAGAACATATACGACATTCTAAAAGACAATACTTCAATGAGATTACCAGTTTCTGCAGATTGTGCATTTGGATCAGCCACAGCTAAAGCTTTTCCAGCAGATGAAGTCAGTCCCCCATTTCCTGAACTAAAACACCTACACCACAAAACCTAGACAAGTCAGTTTTGTGAAGGCGAGCAGGGGGAAATGACAGGAGAAAAAAAGCAACCCAAATCCTTGTGCACATAACATACACAACTTGTATTTTATAGGTGCAAAGTTGAATGTAGGTCTTAATAATATCCGAAAAAAGTCGTATGAATTTCCATATGTTGTAAATTTAACTTGATTATCATCTGCCAAAATCTCTGTTATGATCAATAGTGGACCAAATGGATTCTTCTCAATGCACAAGGGACTTAAACAAGGGGATCCATTATCTCCAATCTTGTTTGTTTTAATGGTGGAAGTTTTAAGCAAAGGCCTAACAAAGCTGGTGGAAACAAACAAGTTACAGCCAATGGTGACAAGAAATGGTATTGCTCCTACACACTTGCTATTTGCTGATGATATTTTCCTTTTCAGTAATGGTTCAAAAAGAAGCATACTTAATCTCTTAAAATTGCTTGAAGATTATCAAAATTGCTCTGGTCAGATTATTAGCAAGCTTAAAAGCAAATGTTTTATTGACGGCTGTTCTAGTGTCAGAAAAGCTCAGATAGCAGACATGTTACAAATGGAACTAACTTCTTTCCCAGATAAATATTTGGGAGTTATCATTCATCCAGGAAGAATCAAGACTGCAACCTTATGGCCCATGGTTGAAATGATGCAAGAATATTTGGCAGTTTGGAAAGGAAAACTTCTGTCTTTTCATGACAAACTGATATTGATTAAACATGTGCTAAGTAGCATTCCTATATACAACATGGCTGTATACAAATGGCCATCTTCAGTTCGAAACTTTCTGTGGTCAGGAGATGCTGAAGTTAAAAAATCTAAAACCATTTCTTGGAGAAGAGTATGTACACCTTTTGATGAAGGAGGGTTGGGGATTAGAAGATTATCAGATGTTAATAAAGCATTGTTGATGAAAATGACGTGGAAGCTTATCAATTCTAAGGAAGAATGGTCCTTGCAGCTAAATTCAAGGATAAAAATGGGCAATGGATACACCAATGGAAACTGTCTTCTGTGTGGCCTGACTTAAAATGGGCATGGAAATCTCTTAAATGTGATGTCAGATGGCTTATAGGCAATGGAGAGCACATTTCAGTTTGGTTTGATCCTAGTGACTGTCCTATAATTGATAGAATTGGTTTTACTGATTATGTCAATCATAATATACATATGAAAGTCAAGGATTTAATACAAGATAATGAATGGATCATTCTCATTGAATTACAAGGTTTCATTCACTGTCCATTGCCAATTATAAATGGTAATCAAGATGAAATGATTTGGAGTGGTGACATAAAGGGGACTTTTTCAACAGCAGTAGCAGTTAACAAAATCAGACACAGGGAACCAAAAGTTAAGTGGCCTTCTAATATATGGAAATCTTTCATTCATCCTGGTATCTCAAGTAACATTTGGAAACTTCAACAAGGGGCTTTTGTTGATGACCAGAAGAATATCAATCAAGGCTATTCAATGGTATCTATGTGCTGTGTATGCAAACAAGATCAAGATAGTATGACCCATCTGTTGTGGTTCTGCAGTTTCAGTGTGAAGATCTGGCAATGGCTAGGTAACATTTTTAACTTTCCCAATCCTTCATCCTTTGATAATGTTATTCACTGTGCAAAAAATCAAAGTCCTACTGTCGAAGTATGGTTAATAGCAGCCTTTTCTACTATGAGAGAATTGAGGTTTCTTAAAAACAGTCTTTTTTTATAATGCTAAGCCAAATAAAACTGCTTTCAAGAGTAAAATCTTAAGCTTAGTTCATCATGGGGGATATAGAATGAAGGGAACCAGATGGAGTCATGACTATGACTCAACAATTCTTGATTTTTTCAAGTTAGGCAACAGAGGAACTAAATTCACAGCTATTAGAGAATGTTATTGGTTGCAGCCACCAAGAGGATTTGTCTTGTTTTGCTGTAATGGAGCTGCAATTGGGGATCCAGGTTTGGCAGGCTTTGGTATAATTGCCAGAAACCATGAATGCAATGTTATTGGCACCATTTCAAGAGGTCTGGGAATTGCTTCAAGTTATATAGCTAAATCTCTTGCAGTGATATGGGCTATTGAATGGGCTATAAAATTGCAATGTGACAACATCATTATCAGATGGCTCAAAGCTAAATCTTGCTTAACTCAAATCTGCTATGAACATTGTTATAAGGAGATCAACTTCTCAGCTGGAAGCTTAGCTAAGAAGGGAGTAAAGTTGCAGATGGGAGAAATTGAATATCATATTGGCAGACCAGCTAACTTGATTAAAATAGAAATGCCAAATAGGAAATATTACAGATTTTGTTAGCTAATCTTAGCTTTATGTAATTTCTTTTGTTGAAATTTTGGTATTTCCTTTATTGTAAAACATTTTAGTTTTTTGATATAATAAAAATTGGTGATTCAGCAAAAAAAAAAAATTAACTTGATACATGAAGGTATTACTTTAAAAACTGAACTAAAGTGTCATCCTGTGAAAAGTCTGCATGAGAGGAATATCACACTATCCTT
Source organism: Papaver atlanticum (assembly GCA_023531105.1). Classification (NCBI taxonomy): domain Eukaryota; kingdom Viridiplantae; phylum Streptophyta; class Magnoliopsida; order Ranunculales; family Papaveraceae; genus Papaver; species Papaver atlanticum. The sequence continues at coordinate 842,313 of JAJJMB010003897.1, forward strand.
GTACCAGTCTTAAGTTCACCAACACAAGGCTTTTAGCACTACAACTGGATACATGACGCCCTACTCATAAATTCAAGAAGTTGGTTTCATTGACATGTTAAAGTTAATCGCTATGGAAGCTTTAACTGTTAGGGAGAGGAAATATGATTTACACCACTGAAATATGTGATTCAAGGGATGAAAAACATCCATCTGAAAATTCTAAAACACTAGTCGTGACATTGACAGGATTAACTTCTGAAGCTTCAGTCATGGCCTTAAAAATAGATGGAACATATTTTTTCTGTAAATGAAACAGAACACAAGAAAATCGTTCTAGATTGCTTTACAACATATAGCAAGCAGAAACATTGAAGTATATATCTTCATTCATTGAAGTATATCTGATATAAGATGAGACTAACAGAATTCATCAAGAGATCAAATATAGAAAGATAAGACTTACCCCCTTTAAGTATTATGTTCGTGAGCCAGTAATTAATTGTCACTCCGATCCTCCATACTTCACTTACTGTTGGGTATCCTCTTTCCCTACAGGCTACAGACCAAACCAACCAACCATAATGCATGTTAACTTCCTGTTAAAAGATCAATTCAAGGATTATTAACAACGTAACTAGGAAAATATATTGTACATAGGTGAGATAAATTACCATCCCAGAGACTTGGCTCATTTGAGCCAGCTCATAACATAACTGAACAAGGTCAGTTGGAGCACATAATATATTGTATTGGACACCTAGTTATCGTAGTCTATCATTTAATAATGAACAAAAGGGTGAACACATAATAATTGGCCAAGAATTTATGATTCCCCAAGTGGTTAAACGCGGTAACTAAGCAGGGGGAAATTAGCAGAAGGCTACATCTTACTATCAAGTTTAACTTTTAAATTAACGCACATTAGTGAAGCAAGCTAGAATTGAACATGAAGGATGGATGAAATGTGCAATCATTACCTGTGTGGAGAAATCAGGAACACTGTAAGCAACATGTAATCCTTGGCTCCTAAAGTCGACACCCAAGAACTCCTGATTGATTTCAAAATTATGTCATAAAATAATTAGTATTAGAAACACCACATAACTGCGCAAGCAGATGATAAACTTAAATTACAAAAATACAACATTATGTCATTGCGTTGGATGAAAAGAAGGGCAGTGTTCCAAATTTACACTATTGGGGCAATGATAAGTAAGGAACCCAATGCCCTAAAAAGTGAATAGACAGGATACAAAGTTGAAACTTATTACAGGAAAAGACCCCAGGTTAGCCAAAAACCAAATGGTTTTTTTTTCTTTCATTTAAGACGATTAAACAGCAGGATCCTGTATCGCAAGGGGATCTCCATAAGTTACTAAAACTTAGCTCAGAAAAAAACAATAAAGACTGATGGACGGAGGACGGACCATACATATGACAACCTATTTTCTCCCTAGGAATTGTTAAGTACAGTTGGATGAAAAAAAAAGGTGAAATTAACATGAAACTCACCTGATGCTCATTGCTTCTAACACAGGACAAGATAATGAAATCCTTTTCCCTCCCTCACAACGAAACAACACTAGCGGCCTGTAAAAACCACAAAAAGTCTATTTTGGTCAATAACTAGTTATTAGGTCTAACATTAACACAAGACCAGAAAATAACATAGAAAATAGTAATGAAGTAATAAACTGATGCCCTTACCTCCAGTTCTACCACTAGTGCAGCTTGCTCGTGGGAGTTCTACAAGATCAAATTCATGAAGAGATCAGAAATGTATTTGTTTTCTAATTGCATTAGTGAACAAAAAGTATACCGACTGACAATAATCAAACCCGCCAGCAAAAACTGCCAACACTGATAAGGTAAAAAACACCAGGACTAGCATATCAATCTTCTTAAAGTATATCTATAGAATCCCATCTTATACGTTATACAGGAAACAAGCAGAATCCCTTGAAGACATAACGAAGGGACCAAACAGAAAAAATAGATGATGCAACGTGACACTAATAAGCTAGCACATAATGGAGTTAATCAAAGTTGCATCATGATATATCACCTAGTTGCATCATGAAGTACACTCTTCACTGGTCGTACACTCGTACTTGCATGATATATCACCTAGTTGCATCATGAAGTACACTCTTCACTGGTCGTACACTCGTACTTGCTTGATTTGCTTGACACTCAATACCTAAACCAAAAGACAAAACCCCCAATTAAAATTTCAACAAACCCCAAAACACAAAACCAAAATTCCAATTAAAATTTCAACAAACCCCAAAACACAAAACAAGAAAACCAAAATTCCAATTCCTATAACCTGCAAAAAAAAAAAATCACGAACATCCACTTACATAGATCCATAATGTGATACCTGCAACTAGCACAATTATCCACCACAATATCTGCACAGAAGAACCAAAAAAAAAACACATTAAAACCCTAATTCAAACACAAAATCAGCATCGATTTTGGGCTGTCTGCAGACTCTGCACCAATAATTTTACCTGCAAAGAACCGAAAACTTCAATTTATAAACATGGGTAAACAAAACATACATTTCTTTCAACTCGGAGTGTTTAGATCTGTGAACCTTAGGTCTTGAGATTAAGTTTAATAATACTTTCCCCAGGAACCAAGCTTGTAGTGGCTCTTGAGCAGATTTTTCTTCCGCTATAATACTAGGCTAACACAGCAAAGCACAAAGCATCAAATATTCATAATGAAATTTATATTGATTTACACAAATCGTGATGCATTGACCCCCTTGATTTAAGTTGTTTTAAAAGCATAAACTCTCAAGTATGAAGATATATACATAAAAACTGATAATACACAAGATCTAGATGGTAATTGATGAATTTGAAATGAGAAACAAGATTAGGGTTAAAAGATTTAGGGATTTTTAACTGGATGCCATTTTAACAACATCAAAATTCTTAAAATATTATCAATCGTGATACATATGTATAAAAGAGAGAGATTTACCAGAGAAATAATAGTGCTAAGGTTAGTGAAATTGGTGGTAACTGAAGCAAATCTATAGGTATTCGTTGCTGAAAAGAATGATGAGGTAGGAATATCTTTTCGATTCAAGTAAAGCAAAAGGAAAATAATAACAAAGATTTTTGGTTCTGGGATGAGGGATTACAGTGGTGGTAGCGGGTGATTGAGTTAAGGTGGCTGCGGCTGTGTTCGTAGTAACTTAGGGGGGGTTTTCGCTTCGGAGAGACTGGAAAAATTGGGAGAGGGATGCGTAGAAATGAGGTGAGAGAAGATGAATTTGGGTTTTGATAGAAGTGTTTGACGGTTGACATTAATCTAAAATTTTATCATACGGATCGCGAAATTTTTTGGACGGCTGCTATTTGGTTTCGGATTATCATACGGATCAACCCAGTGTGTGAGAAGTTTGTGTTTCTTTGCTAAATTGTGTTTCTTTGCTTAACTTAATTCGCGCATTCGGAATATTAACAACCTTCATTATGACCGAGTATATCAATAGATGTTGTGTATATTTTAGTCCACGTCTAGATTTGGATCTACATTGTAGTAGATTTCAAGCCATATAGGTGGTGGAGCAGATTTCGATTCACATTGACAGATTTTAAGTTGTTGCTTTGATTTTTGATTTGTCACATAGGTTGTAAAGTTATGAAGTATCATTTGGTTTACAATGGTAGATTGAGAGTCCGAGTTCAACTAATCCCTAAAGTAGTCAACATCTCGGATTCAAAGATTACTAGAGTTAGACCTGAGTTTCTCATTCGGATGAACTGAAGATGAAATTTATCAGATTTGAACATCTCAGGTTCAAAGATTACTAGAGTTCGACCTGAGTTTCTCATTCGGGTGAACTGAAGATGAAATTTATCAGATTTGAACATCCCTGGTTCGAAGATTACTCGAGTTGGACCTGAGTTTCTCATTCGAGTCAATTGAAGATGATATTTATCAGATTTGAACATCCCAGGTTCAAAGATTACTAGAGTTGGA